>JANLJB010029028.1:2830-12996 GCA_026212285.1 Bursera cuneata | reverse complement strand
AAAGAAAAAATAACAAAAAGTTCCATCTTATCAAGTACTTCTTCCATGGAGTGATGCTCACGTACAAGCAAGCGCGTAAGGAAACATAGTGAGTATGTCCGTTCCGAATCTCATCAATTTAAGTAGCATCTAAACAAAAAAGTAATCAAAATTAAATATTAAATTATAGGAAAGGTGGCAAAATTCATTGCAAGATAAGCTGCGGAGACACGGGAAGAAGAGAGAAAGAAAGTCAAATGCAGTCGGAATGAAATTGAAATTCACTCCAAATTCAAATTCAACTCTTCTTCTCTCTCTCTCTCTCTCTCCGTCTCACACTTGGTATAAACTCAGATGAAATGAAATTGAAATTATTTATTTATTTTTAATTTTTTTAATATTTCAAAGGTGAAATTTTTACTATTAAATTCACGCGTCCCCCTCTTTCTCTCTCCTTCTATCGTCATGAAATCCGTGTGTCGTAGTCTTCGTCGTCACAGGCACACTTTTTAGAAAGAGAAAGAACGAAAGAGAGGAAGAAGAAATTTAAATTAATTTTTAATTAAAATTACAATTAATTTTTTTGACAGAGAGAGAAAGCGCCTGCTTTGCTCGCTTGCCTGCTGATTTATGTATAATGTTTTCAGTTTCTCCGCCATTTCCGTCAAAACTGGAGTGTTATTGGCTGAAATAACCGGCCGAGTTACAAGGTAATCTGGGTTCTTTTTATATTCTAGCTAAGCTTTTCATTGAGTTGAAAGTTTAAGTTTTTGTTTTACTGTTGAGTGTGTAATTGTGTTTCTGTTTACTCATTTGCAGATTTGATTTGTTGAGTGAACTGGGTTGCTTTTGAATCGGGGTTTGATAGCTTTGTCAAGTTGTGATGTACTGATTTTGATGTGTTGAGTTAGGGTTTTTGATTGGCATTTTATTGATAGAGAGTTTGAAAAAGTAAAAAATGGGTGATGGTGAAGAGGGTAATGGTAATGGAGGGAACACTGATATGATGCAAAGAATTCAATCTTCATTTGGTACTTCATCGTCTTCAATTCCTAAACAACAAACTTTGTTGTCAACAAACCAGCTTGATATACCTCAATTGAATCCGAATCAAATGCGTTCACGTCACTTTTCACATTTTGCAACTAATTTCAGTGGAGAGAATGGCAAAAGAGCTGGTATTCCACCTTCACACCCGAACCAAATCCCACCCATTTCGCCATATTCACTGATCCCGGTGTCTAGGCCGGCAAATCAGCAAATGGGTTCACAGAACTTTAGTCCTGGACCTACTCATTCCCGATCTTTGTCTCAACCATCATCGTTTTTTTCACTTGACTCTTTGCCCCCGTTGAGCCCCTCTCCATTTAGAGACTCACCATCCACGTCGATTTCGGACCAAGTGTCCACTGATGTGTCCATGGAAGATAGGGATGCAAGTTCACATTCATTGCTGCCACCCTCACCTTTTACTCGGGGTAATGCTTCACGGGTTGGTGAGAGTTTGCCCCCGAGAAATAAGCATAGAAGGTCTAACAGTGATATCCCATTTGGCTTTTCTACGGTGATGCAATCTTCGCCGCCGCTTATTTCCCCGAGGGTTGCTGGTGGTTTGGAGAGGACAATGTCTGGTAGGGAGAATTCAGGAGTGGGTAAGCCAGCTCAGTTGGTTAAGAGGGAATCAAGCTGGGAGAGAGGTGGTGATTGCAATGCCGAGGGTATGGGTGAGAGGAAATCGGAAGGGGAGGTTGTGGATGATTTGTTTTCTGCATATATGAATTTGGATACTATTGATGCATTGAATTCCTCGGGGACGGATGATAAGAATGGGAATGAGAATCGTGAGGATTTGGACAGTAGGGCAAGTGGAACAAAGACCAATGGAGGCGATAGCAGTGACAATGAAGCAGAAAGCAGTGTTAATGAAAGTGGGAACAGCTTGCAGAGAGGAGGCATGAGTTCTTCAGCTGACAAGAGGGAAGGGATTAAAAGGAGTGCTGGGGGAGACATCGCTCCTACAACTAGACATTATAGAAGTGTTTCCATGGATAGCTTCATGGGCAAGTTGAACTTTGGAGACGAGTCACCTAAACTGCCACCTTCACCAGGAACTCGTCCAGGGCAACTGTCACCCAGCAATTCAATTGATGCCAATTCACCTTCCTTTAGTTTGGAGTTTGGTAATGGTGAATTTAGTGGGGCAGAACTGAAGAAGATTATGGCTAATGAAAAACTTGCTGAGATTGCATTAACTGACCCAAAGCGTGCTAAAAGGTATTTTTTTCTTGTATTCTTCTGCTTTATCAAGAGAAATGGTCTGAATCTCGAAAACCTTTTTTTATATAGCTGTTATTTTTTTAGACATGTCATTTATTTTAATGGCTGCTCAATTCTAGGATCTTGGCAAATCGTCAATCCGCTGCTCGGTCCAAAGAACGGAAGATGCGATATATTTCTGAGTTGGAACATAAGGTTCAGACTCTGCAAACAGAGGCTACAACATTATCTGCTCAGCTGACACTTTTACAGGTAAGGACTTCTAATGGTGAGATTTTGAGCCGTTCCTCTTTTACTCGTTTAATTTCTCTCTTTTGTCTTGTTTATATTTTTACCAGAGAGACTCTGTCGGGCTCACAAACCAGAATAATGAATTGAAGTTCCGTCTACAAGCCATGGAGCAACAAGCACAACTTCGAGATGGTACTTTACGTAGTTTCCTTTCAAAGCTTATCTGCTGTACCGAGACAAAGCTGCATAAACACATTTAATAACTTTGACTTGTTTATTGAGTGTGTAGTGTTGGGCATTGCTTGTTTGTTTTTGGTAGTTTGGCTGTTAGATGAACATGCCTTTACTTGATTAACTTTTCTTCTATCTTTTTATTAGACATCTTGGCATGATACATGTATTTGAAATTCATGGTAGCGGAATATGACTGTTGTTTGATACTCCCTCATAAATTCATTTCACATTTTCAATGCATATTTGAGTGCATGTTGCAGATAATAATTGGAAATATTTTTCTCAATGCAAGCATCTCATGCCTTTTCCCAGTAAGCTGTGCTGTGCCTCTAGAATTCAAGTGTTTTCTATCTTATAGTTAATTTTTCGTAGAGGTTTTGTGTAATCTATGGGAATTATGCCTCATATTACCTGATTAACATGACAAGCTGTAAGCCTTTTGGTTGCCTGTGGATTATTGGCTTAATTCGTTCAACTTACTCAACGTGTTTTGTATGCAAATGAGCCCATCTGAATTTACATTTTCTCTCTTATGAACTCCTACGTGAGAGTTAACTTCTCTTTTGTTTGTGCATTAAAATCTGACTGTTTAAGTGCTCAACCTATGCTTATTTGATGTGTAACTTTTCTACTATATAACCCTAAGACTCAATTGGCACCCTTCGGGGTTCCAAAGAGATAATATTATTGACTTCAATAGTACAGTAAGGAAATGCATTTAACTCTTTTGTTCTTAACAATTATAGGTATTTTTTAAGGTTCTTAACACTTTTTATCCAAACAGATTGTATTGACTAAGATATATTTGAAAATCCACTTTCTTCACTATGGTATCTTTTGCTGGCAAATCAAACTAAGTTATTTTCTTTTGAATTGGGTTTTGCTTTCTTCATTTTTACTTAATGATCTTAGGCTATTAGAATTTGTCAGAGAAAAAAGAATCCAATATCAATATCCCCTGTTCAAACACAGCTTGATGGCATCTTAAGCACTAGATGACTCATTGATTGTACATAAAGTTGATAATCTCTAGGGCGTAATGATCTTGGAGTTCTGTACTCTACATATGTTTGTGATGTGTTGGTTAAGTACATTAATAAATTTTAGTGCCTTGAATAAGAATGCATGTTTAAAGTTTTGACTAATGACAGCGCTAAATGAAGCATTAACTGCTGAGGTCCGAAGGCTAAAGATTGCTACTCAAGATATTTCTGGGGATTCTGACCCTTCCAAGGGCATGGGACAGCAACTTCCGATGAACTCCCAAATTTTCCAGATGCATCCACAGCAGCCTTCTCAACTCAACATGCTTCAGTTGCAACAGCAGCATCAGCAACTTCATTCCCAAGTCAACTACCATCAGTTGCAATCGCAACAGCAACAACAACCACAACAGCCACAGCCACAGCCACAACAGCAGAATGGTAGCACAAGCACAAAATCTGAGTCAAATCAATAGGTCTTGAAGGATCCTGGAAAGGTCTCCTTTCCTGTTTTACATATCTTTTGAGGCTTTGGCACGTTAATATTCAGTTCAGTAGTAGTTTCTTCAGTGCATTCATTCATTAGTTTTGCATCTCTCCACCAAAAGTCAGTGGGCGTGGTGATTTACAGGTTCAAGCTGCATCTCATATCCATCTCGGATTGTGGTATTAAATCATATACAAGCAAATAATTTATATTGTTCTATTTATAAGGTTTATTTATTGCTAGTAGATATGTAAACAACATCATTTGGACATATTTTGTTTTGTCACGACTTTATAAGAGTCTGAACTTAACATCATTTGGACATATTTTTAGTCAATTGGTTGTGATTTTGATTGTTTTCAGCCATCCTGCTCCTTGCCCTGGCTGGTCCCATACTGCCAAATGCAGGTTGTTCAAGCCTATGTATCATCTGAATGATGTTTATCTATAAAATGAAAAGTTATGGTGGTCAAAATGCTTGTTTGATTGATTTTCATTTTTTATCATTTTGGGCCATGTGACATGCTCTTGAATATTTGCTCGTTTTAGCAGTACTCTTGGAGTGCTGCTATAGAACTTGTTCTCGGGTAATGGTGACACCGCTTAGCCTTTAATAAGGGACACAAACTTGATATAAAATAGGCTACGAGATGCTAACTTCTGCCCCGCTTTTGCGCAATATGAAAGGCCCAACGTTCAGATCATGTGGGGGCATTGCCTTAAAGCGTAGTTAATTGGTTACCTTTGTACTGTACAAAGGTTGAACAATACAAACCCCCTCTCAAATTAGACTACCACACTTGGTGAAGATATACTAAGAGATGGTATTTAATTTATTGACCGTACAGTATTCTTTTTTCAAAGGTGAAGATAAGATATCCGTTCATCGATCCGACTTCGATTGGATGAGTGTAATAAAATGGACTAGAAAAAGAAAAGAATAGTATAATTTTCTTCCCTTTGTTTTGGATGGATTCTATAAGATGAAGCTAAGATAGGGCACCTTTATTGATTTTGTTATACTCGAATATGGATGAAAGATTCTAGTCATTTATATTATTTTCATTCCAATAATAAAATGATAAATAAAATAAATTATTACCCAACAGGTATTGCTTACCCTCTGAACTAACCTGCTGACTGGATAAGCATACAAGTATATATAACAAGAGATATAATGCCGTGAAGTCAGGGTGGCCGAGTGGTCTAAGGCGCCAGACTCAAGTTCTGGTCCTCGAAAGAGGGCGTGGGTTCAAATCCCACTTCTGACAATCCCTTTTCTTCGTTTTGTCTCCTCTTAACGGCAACCGTCATCTACACCCCACAACAGCCCTATCGTTAGGTAACGGAAACGTGATTCCTTCGTACCAAAACGACAATGTATGAGGAGCAACCCACGTTTCACGTCGTTTCCCTTATTTTTCTTTTCCATGTAACAAAAATCCTAGAATCCCAGCCCATGATAAACCCTAGTAACGCCCACACCATTTCTCTTACTCACTATTTTAAGTAACGACCACAGTCACTCCGTTCCTTATCCCGAGTAGAACTCGCCTCCTCCATGGCCGAGTCCACAACCGAAGTCAGTGAGCCCCCGGTTCTCCCGCTCGAGCCACCAGCTCCAAAATGGAGCACAAACGGAGCTCCGCAGCTGAATCTAACGCCAGAGCAGCTTGTGGCCAAAGCCATGGCTCCAGTTAAAAAACAGTTCCTTCGTCCTCCGCCAACTAGAACTACTCAGAACGATGGCGTTTCGGCATCGGCTGATAAGTCCTGTCAGTCGTCCACATCCTTAGTCAAGGAGAAGAAATCAAAACGGCAACTCAAACGTGAACGCCTTCAGGTAACTTGCCTCTAAACGGTTACCATTTGGTGAATTTGGATTAAATTAGGAAACAATTGGTCATTTGTATTGAATTTTTTATTTATTCTGTTAGCATTGGTTGTTATTTAGTTTCGAAATTTAAGAATTTTGTGTAAGATAGTACTGCGAAATTTGATGCTTTAATTTCGGTAAGTTTTATTGATTCGAATTCTGAATACATCGATCAAATTTGATGCTTTTTGAAATTTAAGAATTGTGCGTAAGATGGTACTGTGATGCTTCATTTTGGTGAGTTCTAGTGATTTGAATACCGAATACATTGATCAAAGTAGATTTTTATCAATTTTGTAGGAGAAAAAATCTTCACAGAATATCTGTCCAGAGATAGCGAAGACTGGGGATGTTAGTTCGTGCCCTTATAAAGATAACTGCCGGTTTAGCCATGACTTAGAAGCTTTTAAGGCTCAGGTATCTAAATTATTGAATTAGATCGATTCTTTTGATGTACAATCCCGTTTGATTTGAGTGTACGTCTAAATGTTCATAAATGCAGAAACCGGTTGATCTAGAAGGTGAATGCCCTTTTTTGAGTGATGAGGGTCCATGCCCTTATGGCTTGGCGTGCAGATTTTCGGGTACTCATAAAGATGTTGTTAATGTTGGTACTTTGAATGTGAAAAAGAAAATCTCTGAGGTCAATGGATTGAACAAAGATGTGCAAAAGCTTTTGTGGAAGAATAAAATGAAGTTCCCCAAGGCTGACGCCAAGCTCAAATCTCTTGGGCTTCTGGTATGAGATAGTGTTTTTCTTTCATGTTGGTCATCAATGTGTTTACTTCAATCCATTGGGTTGTGTACCATGATTGCTGGTACTAATATGTTTTTGCAGGGTCCCAGGTCCAAAACAAAAATGAATGAGGATAAGGAGGAAGGAGATGGAATTGATGCAAATAATGCTGATGCCAGTAATGGAAATAGTTGCACTAAAGGAGCTGGTGACTCAGTTGACGAACCTGGGTGCTCTCTAACTGTGCCTGAAGAAGTTAATCTTGATGGGAGTTGTGCTGCTGAACCTCGACCCCTGAAGAAAGCAAAATCTGAAATAGTTGAAAATTGTTGTTCTAATGAAGTTGACAATGGTTGGTTTTGTTAACATTGGTCTGATTGTGTGCTTGATATAGTCTGTGTTTTACCATGCATCAAGGAGTTAATTTTTCCTGCATTTATTCATTGCAGCAGGTGCAAGTGTCTTGGCGGAAGATTCTGGGAAAAGCTATGCAGCAGCTGAGCCAGAGGTTATAACTGATGATTTACTTACAGAAACTGATAAAAGCTTAAAAGTACATCCTCGTGAAAAGAAGCTTATTGATTTTAGAGGAAAGCTTTACCTTGCACCCCTGACCACTGTAGGAAACCTTCCTTATCGAAGGGTGTGCAAGGCACTGGGAGCAGATGTAACATGTGGAGAAATGGCAATGTGTACAAATCTTTTGCAGGTATGTAAACTGCTTTTGCCAACCAGGTTGCCTAACTTATTAGGGTTATCTTTTCAGCTGATGATGACCTTTTATCATTCAGAAAATGACAGTTTTTATCTCAGGTTTTAGAAAGTCTGAGTACTGACTTTCATTCCCATTGTTAAGCTACTCTTTAAGTTCAAAATTCTTCAGCCTGCACTGATTACTAAATTCCAATACCTATTTGAATTAATTTAGGCTTATAATCAGCATGTTCTCTGTGTTCCTTGTTATCCATGATTTATTCATAATGTGGTATCCCAGTTTGTGCAAGGAATTATTTTTGCCGCATTTATTGGCAATGGAACTAGCATGATATATTTTCCCCTTTTCTTCTCCTTCTGAAAGTTTTTTTACTGCTTTCATGGTCTTGTTTTCTAGTTATGTTCTTTATACACCGTAGGCATAAATGAATTTTCATTTGACATTTTTAGTTGCTTTTATTATGCGTAGGGTCAAGCTTCAGAATGGGCTCTGCTGAGACGACATTCATCTGAGGATTTGTTTGGTGTACAGATATGTGGGGCTTTCCCTGACACCGTGACACGTACTGTTGAACTCATTGATCAGGAGTGTATAGTAGACTTCATTGATATTAATATGGGGTGCCCAATTGATATTGTTGTTAATAAGGGTGCTGGGTCATCTCTTCTTACAAAACCAATGAGGATGAAAAGTGTTATTGAAGCAGCTTCTGGCACAGTGGAAAAACCTATAACTGTCAAGGTACTTTGTAAAATTTGTACATATTCAATGCCTGGCATAAATTAACCAAAAATTTATCAATTCATTGTTTCTGTTGCGGTTTTGAATACCCGCATAATTACAAACTCCACGATTATCCTATTCGTAGTTTCTCCACCTGTCTTTTGATTTCAAGTTTTTATTAACCTGCCCATATCAAGCTTGGTCGAGATACATAATATTGCATCCATGTGTTGCACTAGGTCCGGACGGGTTACTTTGAAGGGAAAAACCGCATTGACTCATTAATTGCTGATATAGGCAATTGGGGAGCTAGTGCAGTAACTATACATGGACGATCACGTCAGCAGCGCTATAGCAAGCTTGCTGATTGGGACTACATATACCAGTGTGCCAGAAAGGCTCCGAATGATCTGCAAGTTATGGGAAATGGTGATGTTTTTTCATATTTAGACTGGAACCAGCGGATGGCCGAGTGTCCTGAGCTTTCTTCATGCATGATTGCTCGAGGAGCCCTGATTAAGGCATGTATATATATTTCTTAGTCGCAAAACTGTACTTTGTCATTTTATTGAAGCCTATGGTCGTAAAGTCTTTGAATTTATATCCTTTGTGCTCTGCAGCCTTGGATATTTACTGAAATAAAGGAGCAGAGACACTGGGACATCACTTCCGGTGAAAGATTAAATATTCTAAAGGATTATGTTCGTTTTGGCCTTGAACACTGGGGATCTGACAGGAAAGGTATTGTCTTTGTCATTGAAATTATTACTTTATAACCACCTGGTGAATATTAGTTCATTTTCTTAATTTTTCGTTGTTCACTACATCATCTGAAAAGGTTTTCTGATATGCATCTAACTCTTGATCTCTCTCTCATTGTTTCCTAATTTGCGTTTCTATGTAGGCGTGGAGACAACCAGGCATTTCTTGTTGGAATGGCTTAGCTACACATGTAGATATATACCTGTTGGCCTTTTAGATGTCATCCCACAACGACTGAATTGGCGTCCACCCTCTTACTTTGGTCGGGATGACCTCGAGACACTAATGTCCTCTGATTCTGCAGCTGACTGGGTAATGCCATTGCCGTCTAATGTGGCTAATCAGCACCAGCACGAAGGTGCTACACATTGTAGTTTTGTTTAATTTTTCTCTCTTCCACAGGTACGAATATCTGAGATGTTGCTTGGCAAGGTTCCTGATGGCTTTACATTTGCACCGAAGCACAAATCCAATGCTTATGACCGAGCAGAAAATGGCTAATTTTTGGCTGCTTATTGATAATTTCACGGGTGAATCCGATTATTGCTTAAGCGACACGAAACAGTCTTTTTGAACCTCTGTCAATGTCTTTAAGCTGACTCTAATGGTGGAAGCAGATGATAGCGTAGCACCTTTTAGTTATATTGATGAAGCAAATCTTCCTTGTATTTCTATGGAGGAACCAATTGGGCAATAGAACATTTTTTTCCCAACATTGCTAAGGAAGCAGTGTTTGAATTTTCCGTGTTCCATGATTTTTGTACTATTTGAGTTGTAATTTCAGCATATAATTTCCGGTTAGCAAGAAATGTTGTTCTTAGCTTGCTCTTATTAAGTCAATTTTCCAATCAAATTGTACATGATGCATCATTCAATCAATTCTACATCAAAAAGAATAACAGAGCTGCGACAAAGAACATTATCCTTGTATGTAAATGCCAAAGACAAATACATTAAGTTAGTATCTCATAATCTGTCACTTCGGAAGGATAAACCCATACGCTATCGGATCCATAGATAGCATCAATTTTTTTTCCCTTTTGCAAAACTAAAAATACCCAAAAAAATTGTGTAGAAGATTTTGTAACCAAATTCGTCCAAGCAAAAAAAAAAAAAAAAAAAAAAAAAATAGTAATCCTGCTCTTCAGCTAATAGCAGAAGGC
>JANLJB010029027.1:0-12980 GCA_026212285.1 Bursera cuneata | reverse complement strand
GTCTACAAATGTCTATGAAAATCATTAAAATGAAAGTCTATAAAAGTCTACAAATGTCTATGAAAGTCTATAAAAGTCTTTTATAATCATGAAAAGTCTATAAAAGTCATTAAGTCTATAAGTCTATAAAAGTTATTCAGTTATAAAAAGCCTTTAAAAGTCTTAATTGAATACACCCTCTAAGTGTCACTTAGTCGGCTCTTTCTTTGATCATTTGGATTCATCAATGACCCAGTATTTGAAAATATTTACAAATTAAAAACTTGGGTGATAGCATAAAAGTCAGTATCGTGACACTTGCACAATACAAGCAGCATACATGCACCTGTTGCAAAAGTGTAAGAGTCATATTTAAGCCACTTTCTCAACACTAATTATGAATTAGAGTTGAATTTTTATAGCAATTACTGACCATATATAAATATATATATATATGATAGCAGCACTTATTGTTCTACATTTCTAGATAAAAAATATATAGCTTACTAGTACTTACCGCCAAGTTGCAGTCTCGCAGTTTCGCTAGACAGGTTGAGGCGCATAAACATATTTATTATATACTCATATTTATTCTATAATAAAGTAACGAGCGGTAGCCACAAAGGTGAAATGTGTTGCGAAACAAGGGATATATCATATATGATGGGGAGCGCCTATTGAAGAAAAGCTCATTCCGATAGGAACCAATGCTGGTGATATTTGCTGATTTTTATCGTTTCATAAGAAGTAGCAGTCAAGAATCATCCATCTCATCATCACTTAATTCCACTACCTTGCACTTTGACTCAGAAACTTTGGCAGTGGTTGCCTTCAAAGGATTCTTCCATCATTGTGTTGCTCTACGGCTTACAAATATTACAAGTGTTAAATTTATAGCTGGATCTATAAACTTAAGTGAGAGTTTTAAAATCGACAGCTGGAAAATGCCTTAATTATCAATGATAATCATAATTAAGTCTTACGTGTCCACAGCCTCTTCCATTGTGATATAAAATTTTGATAACCCCACGGCACCATTTCTCGTTTTAGTGCTTCATACAGCTCGTTCTAATGTTTAAAGAGGGACATTTAAATGGCTTATATATTGCCCCATCGTTCCGTTGCTCTGTACCTTGGCATAACCGTATATAGCTGTTTCAATTTATTTTATTATTCTCGTACATATTAGCAAAGCAATTTAGTTATTACTTTGATAACTGGAATTAATTGTTTCACTTTACGGCTTATAGCTGCTCTCAGATCGACCATGAAGACCATACTAGGACTCTTTGTTGCCTTCTTGTTGATCTTGGCAAGTTTGAGAGTTGACGCAAAAAGCATAACTTCGAAGGAAAAGAGCCAGCTGATGATGGGAGATCATCGACTCCCGATCGAGACAAATACAAGTAAAAAATGTGAAAATACGGGAACCACTGGTGACGATAATCAGACTAAAACTAAAGATCACCATTAGTTCTGTTGTCCGAACCCTCTCAAAACAGCTTCTAGCCCTCTCTAAAAAAGATATACGTTGGTCTACTGAGGTCAAAAATAATAAAAACATAAATTATTTTTGGAGGAAATTCTTCGGCGTAGATATTTTTAGAGAAAATTATTTTCACACTTTTTCATTAATAAAACATAAAATTTATAAATAATATTAGATAAAGAATAAAATAAAACTCCTATAAAATTTCAACAGATTAATTAAATTAAACTACGATAGAAATAAATCAAACTAAAAAATTGTAATTTGAAAAATTAAAAAATTTTTTAAACATCCAACCACCAAATCTGCAACTTTATCCTTATCTATCCAGCAGAAATTACACAATTTCAACACTCCTTACAATTTTGCTAGAAACTCCAATCATGTTCTTCAACTTGAGAAGCATCACTAGAGGAGCTATTTCCTACACAACAAGTAGCCACAAACAACTATTCTTCATGATGTTTTTGTACTGCTTGTTGTGTTGCCTGTTGCACTGCTTATTTCTTGCAAAACATGGCAGTATGCCCCTTTTGCTTGCATGATTTGCATTCCACTTCTGGGTTATGCTAGTAGCTTGATTGTTGATGATTAGTCTTGGTGCAGTATGGGCAAGGTGGAAATTTTCCCTTGAAATATCCACTGGTATTGACTCCTCATTTCTTCTGATTCTCCTTGTTCCAGGGTCTCTTAACTTTATCATCTTGTCTTTGGGCTCTTCTTTTCTCCTGAGCCTGTAATGCATTGATCAGCTCTCCCAATGCAATTGTTGATAAGTCTTTAGACTCTTCAAATGATGAGATCTTTGACTCAAACCTCTCAGGTAGAGTGACTAGGATTTTCTCTAACACTCTGCTGGTAGAAAGCATCTCCCCAAGTATCTTTATCTTGTTGACAATCCTCATCAACCTATTAGAGTAGTCCTTAAATCCTTTAGACTCCTTCATCTTCTGCATCTCAAACTCCCTTCTAAGATTCAGAATATGCATCTTCTTCATTCTTGTATTTCCCTGAAACTCCTCCTTAATAAGATCCCATGCATGCTTTGCTATTTCACATGCCATAATCTTATTGAATATGGTCCTGAGACAGTCGAATGAATACAAATCTTGGCCTTGTACTTCCTCCTTCTTCCATCCCTGTGATCCCTGATTTGTGCCACTATAGGATCCTTAGGCAGTGGTAGAATATCTGATTCTACAAAGTCCCATAGATCGTTGGCCTGTAGAAAAGCCTTCATCTTGATAGCCCACATTTGATACTTTCCCCTATGATAACAAATGGTGCAGCCATGAAATTGTTTCCTATCATCTCTCTGAGGTTAAAAGTGTTCAAGATTGTTTAAGATTCTCACCGTAATTCACTTAAAATTCTCACAGGCCCTTTAAGAATTCACACTCTGATAGCAATTCTTGGTCTGCTAAGATTAAAAATAATAAATAATAGATAAAGAACGAAGATATTTTATAGAGGACATTTTTCCACGCAGATATTTTTTGAGGAAATTCTTTCCATATTTTTTTTTTATTAACAAGACATCAAATTTACATATAATATTAGATAAAGAATAAAATAAAACTCAAATAAAATCTCAACAGATTAATTAAATCAAACTATGATAAAGGAAAGAGTTTATAGTACATTAATGGAGGAACATCCAATCTAATCTGCCAATACCAATCGATCCAAGCCAATCTAATTGGATTTTGTTAATTAATCGATAGGATTATATTTAAAAATAAAAAAAAATTGAACTAATTGCATCGATTAACGGATCATTCAACAAAAATCTACCAATATCCGATCCAATCAAACAATAAATATGGTTTAATTGAAATGTAGTCTAAAGGAAGGCTTAGGCTTAATGGGCTTGAAGGACAATAACGCCTATAGTCTTATTTCATTTAATTAAACACTCATTTAAGTCCCTTGAAATAGTCAAGGCCCATGTGTATTCGGGTTCATGAGCCCAATCTGAATTTGACCCAAATTAAATGAAATCAAGCCCATTAACTCAATCCCTTATTACTAATAAATTCTTTTCTTTTATAAAATCATATATTCACCGTTAACCATATTTATAATTTGATCCAAGGACAATATTAAATATTTCCTAATAAATTATATTTTCACATCTTAGTTATAAAATACTTGTTCAGAGATTATAATGTGCAATCCGAGGGGATAAATTGATATATTTAATTACAAACTCTAACAAATTGGGTATCTTTTTAAGTCATAATACAGCGAGATTAATCCATTAACTCTGTTTGACTCCACTATAGGAATAGAGTTGTACTCTTAAATTAAATATTCTAAGTACAAGAAAACTTAATAATTTTAATCAAATTTGTGGCACCCCGAAACCTCTTATACAGGAATCCCGAGGGCCACTGAGTAAATAAATAAAATAACTGTAAATAAAATTAAAAAAAAAAGTCTAAATAAAACATTTACACCAAAAATCACTGGTTACAAAATTTCTTTCATAAAATAAAAGTTGACTCACTCTACCCAGATATAACTCAAGACCGTCTAAGATCTTGTGTGTGAGTTTCGAATTATCGACACTTGACTCCTAACCTCGAGTATGTGTGAAGGAAGGGATGAGAAACACAACCCAGTAGGAATTTCTATAACTACACAATTCCATAACATTTTAAAATCCATTCATGCATCAGACAACTCAAATCCAAACATACTTAATCATTTCAAAACTCACTCACACACATACCAATTTCACTATCAGAACTTTTCACTATTTAATCATAACCGTAGCTACACATGCGACATATCCACCCATCTCAATTACTAGTCATATCCATGTATACCAATTTCCTATTCTAGTGTTTTCCTTAGGCCCCAAGTCAGTCGGCCACCTAAGGCCTATCACTAGTATCACAACAAGAGTATTTTCCTTGGGCTCCAGATCAACTAACCACCTCAAGGCCTAACAGCTGAATCATATTAGGGTGTTTTTCTTAGGCTCCATATTAACTGGCTACCTCAAGGCCTAACACTCAAACCATATCACCATTGTTTTTCTTGGGCTTCAGATCAGCTAGCTACCTTAAGGCCTAACACTGTCATATCAGTCACACTGAGATCCTGCTTACTAAGCAAGATGATCCCCCCTCACACTGGACTACCACGTATCTGCTAGCCAGTCCCAAATACCATCATAAGTCCACTCAGATCTTTATGTATCAACTATGTTAATCCGGGGTTCGTACACATAAATCGCACACGCGTTACTCATCATACACATGTTAACTCTCACACATCTATTCTCTTATTCCTATGTTCATTTTTCTCTTGGGTCCTATATATTGCACCTGATGGATTCATGATTCAACATACATCTCCAACGTATAATCATCCCCTCATTTACCTTTTGCCTACATGACCACTAATATACACGTCTATCATTACTCCCTTGTACTTTCATTCTTATCTCTCATGTCCCAATTACGCACGTATAGTATCCTGAGTCATCTTATTACCACCAGCCCGTACGGCCTCACTTGCATACTGCTTACTCATGTCTCATCTATCATCATATACGTGTACTCACGTATCTCCTGTATCAATCAATCATAACCACCCACAATCTATGATGTCCAAACTATCTTGTAACACATAAGCACCATGATATCCGTGTCTTATTCATCCCACTGAATACGTATACCCGCGTACTATCCGTGTTGTATCTGCTCGTATCTCATCCATCTCATCACACATAGTAACACATTGATTAGCACTTAAAAGTGTACATTTATTAAGAGTTTAAATTATCATTCTTAAATGAAGAATTATCATCAATTTGTGATTAATGGTTATTTTGACATAGGTTTAGTAAAATAAACATAATCTTTAATCCGGAGGTCCAATTGATGCAATTTTTATTCTTCCAAATTCGTAGCCCAATTATCTACATAGTTGAAGAACACCTTAAAGCCCAAATCAAATGTGCAATGGACCAAAAATGGGCTGCACAGAAATGAGTCGGATTCTAAAAGATTAGCCTGATATACCCCTGGACTCTACAGAGCGTATCTCACAAAATATGTATCCAAAAAACCTGAGACCAATGGCTATGGAAAGCTGATTCAATTATATACAATGTTTCTATTGACAGCCTTGCCTATATCGATGGGAAAGAAAGTTAAAAAGCAATTTGGAAGCCAGTGGCCTGGTTGGTGGGTTTAGTCTGACATACCTATCGTCTTTTGATCATATCTCCTATAATAGAACTCTAAATCACTTGAAACTGGTGACTATGATAAGATGTTTCAAATATTTACAATTTCTATGAAGATCATATTATTAAATTCGAAGAACTTTATCATCAGAAACGTGTTGTATTGTAGTAGAGTGGTTGGTGGCCTAACTTTGACTATTATATTATTCATTGAACATCTCTCACCCTCTTGCCTATATAAGGCAATATGTGGCTCATTGTTAAGGCATCAAATTTTGAGAGTGCTCTTACAATCTTCTCTCAATTCATGAGAAAATGGATAGAAAGTTAGGTTAGAATTAGAGCAAGGCTTGAGAGGCACTTGATTATGTAGTTTTCTTGTTTTTCCTTCTTTAATTCTTATGTTTGAGCTTTAATGTTTATAATTTTTTTTTTTTTCAGAAAACTCTTTGTTTACCATTAGTTTTGTTTTGATCCAAAGATTATTTCTTCATAATCATTTAAGTTCAGTCATGTTTTTCTTATGTACAGCTTTTTAGATTATAATCATTTATGGAAGTATCTATTATATAAGTTCATCTTTTACTGTAGTATTGTCGTGCTAAAATAACTAGTATTGATATATTGTCGATCTTGGATAGCTTATAAAAATAAATCATTGTTGTTCTTCATTGAAAAGAATTTCTCAAAAAAAAATACCGAAGTTTTAATCTTCGATCTTTAACGTCATATTTTTTGATTGTTTGTTTGGGATGTGAAACATGCAATTGACTAATAAAATAGGAATCGAAGTTGGTAAGATTAAAATGAAACAATCAAGTGAATCTCAAAGCCTGTCATTACCATTATTGTCTATCATTTCAATTTATCTCATCAATCTTTTATCCTATTTTTGTAATAACTTTTATGTTAGTAATTGCCTCTTAGTGGATTCGAGACCTAAAGCTATGCTACAACAACCACTTAGCCGAAGGTTAATTTAAAGCGTGATCAAAATTTGACGTCGTTGCTTGAGAGGTAACTAATATGCTTGGTTTTTGTTTGTTTTGTTTGTTATGTTAATTTGTATTATTTTATCTTTTTTTTGTTAATTTCATTAATTGATAAAAAAAATTTTGAAAAACTTTTCTTTCACTGATAAGTACAACCCAAGCAGTTCTTGGAGTTATTTGGGAAGTTTTGTCTAGGAGGTTGAATAGAGGGAACGATTTAGACTGTGCTCTTCAACCCATCCTGGGAACTTATGTGGAAATTAGTGATTGAAAAATAATCAAAATCAAAAAAATCAAAAAAAATATCAGTGAATGCTAAGGTATATGAATAGACCTAAAAACGAACGAGGTAGATTTTTGAGGCCATTAAAACTAGAATTGTGAGGCCAAGAAAACCACTACACGACTGAGAACGATGATCGGGCACCACCACTAGAATCGTCTCCTCAAGCTGAATCCAACGGCAACGGCGGCGAGGCGATACGACTACTGTCGGTGGCAGATCGGAGGAGGAGAAGACGAATGGTCTTCCGTCGATTCCCTGTGCTTCCGGCATCAGACCGACAATCGTGGACCAGCTCCGGACTCCTTTCACCGAGACGATTCCATCCCGACCGGTGGTAGGGGCTGTCGTCGCCGGAGGAGGGAGTTGCCCTTCCGACAACCGGATCTTCCAAGGTCGATCTACGGTGACTCAGGCGTCGGATGGAGAAACGGAGACCACCATGGTGCTCAGGCGGTCGAGACGAAGCCATGGCCAACGGCCACGAGCCCAAACTTCACCGGAATATGAACAGTCGTCGAAGACAGCAACTTCCGGTGACCAGGGGTGTTTCTGTAGTTTTCTACAAATGCTGGCCTCCTTTGCTGTTTATATAGACTTGGCTTCCAGAGGTGTTTCTATAATTTTCTAAACCTTCAACGGACGTGAATCTCGACCCCAAAGTCTTGGCATCTCATCGCCGACTCGTCCTCATTTATTTTCCACTGACGTGACTCCCAAATGTCACGATTGAGCACTAAAGACGAAGAACCTACGAACCCACGTAAAATTATTTTTAGTCCAAAATCCAGAAAACTCCCGAAAACATCTAAACACTCATATATGCAACATCGTCACGTCCGTGACACCCCTATGTATCCTGAAAATCCACCATTTGACGATTTCTAACTTTAGAATCTTTCATTAACACCCCTGAATCACTGTTTCTCGAAGTCCGGGTCATTACAAAGATGCTTTGCATGCGTTCATTGAGGCTCAAAGTAAGACCAACCAAAGATTTGAATTTTTGATCACTCAAGTTGTAGAAGAGCATAAAAAAATTAAGGCTCAAATTTTTGAGTTGACTAGTACTTTGACCATACACGAGCAAGAAAAGTTCTCATCCCAAGCTCAACCGAATCCCAATATGTAAATCTCCAATCTCAATAGACAAGATCTTAGGGAGGTAAATTTCATAACCAATGTCACTGGTACGAGTTTAGATATAACTCCTAGAGATAGGAATGATCAGGATATCAGGACAAATGATTTCTCTAAGCATAATAACATGGTAGAAAATTTTGCTAAGGTGCCATTTACCCCAAGTCTTAAGCTTACCATTAAATTTAAAGATATTTTTAAAAATTTGTTATCTTTGAGAAATCGCAGGAGGAAAAGTCATCACAGCAGCCAACGTTTGAAAAATTTCACACTAGGAACACAAAACGACAAAGCCTAGAATCTCCTAGGCTTGAATTTAAGTCGCTGCTAAAGAATCATAATCATATTTTTCTTGGTTCGGGTGATACTTTTATTGGAAATGGTCAAAGCCTTAAAATCCTTGACCCGGTCCGTCAGCCTTAACTTTTGAATTTCTGTCTTTTGTTTTTATTTTTTTGTTCTGTTGTGTGTTTTGTTTGTTTTGTTTCAAGTTAGTGTGATTCACCATTTCTTCGGCTCACCAAGCAACAACCATTAAATTTCAGGTATGTTCTACCCTCTTTATTTTATTCCTTTCCATTGTTTTATCTAGGTTGAGGGGTGGTTACACTTCATACACAATATTTATAAATATTGTCTAGTTTCTTTGGGTGTGTGTGTGTGTTCACGGTCAAATAGCAGATAACCGTACTCCATGATAATTTTTATCAGTTACTTCAGTTTCTTACAATAACTGAAAAAACAAATTCGTTTTTCAAAATAGATGTTGCAATTTCAAAGCTTCAAAAGTGTTTTCCTTCGTTTCCCACAAATTTTCTAATTAAAATTTACCATGCTAGATGGGATAGATTAAATATGCTTATAACCAAAGGCATGCTTGAAGATATACGATGGTTAATTGAAACAAAGGTCTGAATTGAAGGTGAAATACCTGATTTAAATTTTTTATTTTTTTCAGGTTTAGGAAAGAGTTTTTATGTGAAAATCGTAGGACAAAAAGGTTACAAATCTGTTATAAGTGTGCAAGTTAGAACTGTAACCAGCGATGTCATTCTATAAGATTTGCTGCCATAAACAGAAAATATAAGATTCAATTCATAAAGAATGATATAAGTAAGGAGTCTTTAGATAATATCTTATTGACTCTTGAGACGTATTCTTGTGGACTTGTACAACGAGAATTACTTGAAACGACCCTGTTTGTGAATTTATAAGAAAATTGGATGGGAATCATATCCCCAACTCATAGAAGCTGTTTAAGCCGTTACTAGACATAAAACTAGAGGAAGATGTAAGCCACAATCACAACTACCTGTACGTATTTATGAGTGCTTTAAATTTAATTATTGTGTGCTTTGAATTTCATTACTGTGTGTTGTTTCTTTTGAATTTTTATGTGCTGTTTTATTTTGACTTTATCAATGTGTATCGTATCTTTTGAAATTTTATGTTTGAGTGATTGCCTCTCTGTGAATTCAATACCTAAAGCTACGCTACAACAGCCGCTTAGCCGAAGATTAATTTTGAGTGTGATCACATACGTATCCTCCACGTCTCTTCCATCTCATCTCGTATAATCACCCATATACCGTAACCGCTACTGGATACACCCACACAGCTTGCTCACTCTTACCCGTATCCTAACCATCCCGTCACACACACTCATACATGCTTACATAGCACATAATTTCATATATTCAACAAACATACAACAATCAATCTTTGACATACAACGCATATACACACTCTATTCCCTATGCCAACTATTAATTAAATCACGTGGATCTCAAATCAGAATAGAAATGTGTAGACAGAAATCATTACCTCGATATCTGAACCATCACCCTCGAACCTCCTTCTCTCTCTTTTTCTCATCTGTATTATGAATTAAGGGTGGGCATGGGTCGGGTTTGGCCTAACCTGAAAAAACCTGAACCCGATTGGGTCAAACAAAATAAACCTGAAGTCGGGTTTTGGAAAAAAATGAACCATCGGGTTCAGGTTGGTCAGGTTAGAAAATATTGTATTTTTAATTATTCAGGTCGGGTTTGTTGGGTTTAGGTCAGGTTTCATTAACATATTTTTATATGATAAATAAAATTTGTTTACATAATATACATTAATTAAGATGTAGCCTAGTGTAACCTTGTCAAAGGTTTAAGAGGTGGTATAGGTTCGAATCCTATTATCTCCAACATATTCTAAACATTTTTAATAAAATACTTTTGGGTAGGGTTTCGGGCTTTTAGGGCCTAACCCGTAAAAAACCCGAACCTGATCAGGTTGCTACATTACGACCCAAAGTCAAGTTTCACTAGTGGGCCAACCCGACAAAAATCCAACGGGTCAGGTCAGGTCAGGTCGGATTAATTTGCCCAGTCCTATTGTGAATCCATGTGCCCTGGGGGTCCCAGATGAGTCCTCAGAGTCACAGAGTCCAAACCATGTAAAATCAAAATCGAGGGTTAAAATGATATTTTACCTCTCAGAGTGTTACCATAAATCCTTAAACTATTAAGGTAAATCTTAAATTAACCAAGTGGGGGTGAAACTACTAACCCGAAAATCCTTGGGGGTTCTTATATAAAAAACAAGTGGTAGGGGGGATATGCCAATATCCAAAGCTGCAAAAGGTCCATGGAGGGGGCAAACTGTTAACCCTGTAAGCTGAGGGGGCTGACGGAACTATCCTTGACAACCGTGAGTTACATTCTCTCACAAGAAAACACGATCGACAGTCAGGAATGATGATCAGAGGATACCATCGGATTCATTTTGTCGAGGGGGACTTATTCTGATCAACAGTGATGACAACCGACGATCGGAAGAGGCATATCAGTGAATGAAGGTAGTGGCTATCGAGGTTGATTACTGGTGATCCATGCACCAGACAGATAATCGATGACCACTGTTGGAACCGTCTCATCGAGAGGATTCGATCACTACCGGTGTTGGGGGTTGGCGACGCCATAATTGATCAGTCAAAAGTCAACGCAGACGAACAATCTCGACCCGATCTACATCATTTCTTGAATCAAATAGGGAAACGATGACTACCACCGTGACCAGCATGCCGAGACCTTTCCATTGCCATCAGTCACGGGGCTTAACTCACTAGAAGTGTGAACCATGGCCAGTGACAGTGCTGGTAAAGCTATTTTCGACGAACAGGGGTGTTTCTATAGATTTTTGAATATTCTAAGCTCTTATGCTGTTTATATCGACTTAGGGTCCTGGGGGTCTAACTATAAATTTTTAAACCTTCAACAGTCACGAATCCTGACCCCAGAGTCTCGACATCTCAATGCCAGCCCATCCTCATCTGGTTTCTACTCACATGATCCTCAAAATCTGTACATTAGGCACTAAAGACGAAAAGTCCATAAGCCCGTGTAAAATTATTTTTAGTCCACTGTCCCGAAAACTCCTGAATACTTCCAAATTCTCATATACACAACGTCATCAAGTACTAAAGATGAAAAGTCCACGAGCCTGTATAAAATTATGTTTTAGTCCACAGTCCCGAAAACCCCTGAATATTTCCAAATTCTTATATACACAACATCATCAAGTCAATGTCATTCCAGGATTGAGGAGGTAAAGCCAACAATGAGGTCCTTGGTTCGATTCTCCTTACACGTAGATTATATCATGATTTAAGTGGGAGACCATGACAATGAGTTATCTTTACGCTAGTATCCCTCGAGAATTAGTCGTAGTAAGCGTAAACTAGCCCGGACACCTCAGTTTCAAAAAAAAAAAAAAATTCTCATATATAACTAGTAACTTAATTATTCTATTAGCTTCGGAACCTTAATCATTAATGTTAAAACAGAAGTTAAAAGAGACTCGATGAATTAGTGAATGAAATAACTTTTATTTATTTCACAATATTATTTACATTTACAGAAAATATGTCTTACTCTTAGGGCATATTTCTAACATATACTCTATCTTATTCAAACATTAATCAAATAAGAAGCTAGCTACAACTATATATTAAGGGTAATTTTAATATGTTCCTTACCATTAAATCCTAAAAAAAAAAATATCATTATAATCTACATTCAAAGCTATATTAAATTATTTTTGTAATAAAAATACACGTTTCAAGATATATTAAAGATTGAAATAAACAGATATATGTGTACATAGTTTGAGTCCTTAACATATACCCTACTGATAAGCACTTAAAAGTGTATATTTATTACGAGTTTAAATAACATTTTTACACTTTAAGTGCTATTAATTTAAGTAGTTACATTGATTTGAGCTTAAAAGAATTATTCTTATCAAATTTTATTTTCAGATTTTTTGATACAGGCCTAGAAAAATGGCATAACTTTCAATCCAGAAGCCTAATTGATACAAATTTCATATCTTTAGAAACTTAAGACAATGTTCCACAAATTTGAAGAAGACCTTAAGGTCCAAATCAAGCTTTTAAGGGGTTGAAAGTGGGCTACAATAGAACCTAGATTTCTAGAAGCTCAATCTGACCTACATGGACTTCAGGGGACATTTTTTCCGAACTAGAACTCGATATGGCATTTGTCAAGTGGATATGGAACGATACGATAATTATCTATAACTTTTCTGTTGGATACTTTCTCAAATTATTTGTGTAAGTTGATCCAAAAGTTGTTACAAGTTGATTGATTAGCACTTAAAAGTGTATGTTTATTAAAAGTTTAAATCATTGTTTTTACACTTTAAGTGCTATTAATGTGAGCATTTTTATTGTATTAAGCTTAAAATAATTATTGTGTTGTAAATTTTCATTTTCAGATTTCTTGATGCAGGTCTAGTAAAACTACTATAACTTTCAATCCAGAAGCCCAATTGCTACAAACCTTATATGTCAAGAAACTTAAGACAATTATCCACAAATTTCAA
>JANLJB010029026.1:0-12978 GCA_026212285.1 Bursera cuneata | reverse complement strand
ACGATACTTGGACTCACCGAGGACTATAATTAAGACTACCTACACTTGGGTAACACTTTCTAAGATGTAGCATGAAGGACATATGCTGCTGCTCGAGCGAAATCAGGCAGTGAGTGTTCTAGACTGCATTTGCATCTCTGCCCAGTTTCGTATGATAGACGTATGCTACTGCTTGAGCAAAAATGGGCAGTGACCTCTGCCTTGTTTCGTATGATGGTCTTATGATCCTTGCTTGAGCGAAAATGGACAGTAAGCTTCTTAGGCATTATTTTTTTATCTGTCTTGTGTCGTTTGATCAGCGTATGATGGCTACTCGAGCAAGAATCTTTGTCTATAAACACTTGAACATTTTAGATTCAAATTTTACCTCTCCAAACACACATCCTTGCATGTAACATTTCATGCGTTTTAGAGATCATTTTAAGTGAGATTTGGGTAATTGATTTCAAGGGGAAATAAGTGGATTCTTCATCTTCATTTCTTCAATCTCTCTCTTTGATTTATTTCTTTCTCTCACTAGTTTAGGAAAATCATCCAAACACTTGGGGAGAGTTCACGAGAGATCAAAATGGGTTTATCCTTCTTGACAAACATTTGCCAAACACCTTTCAAATACAAATCTCATTTTTGTTTCTTAATCCAAATTAACCAATAGCCATTGATCTAGATGTTCTAGATTGTTTCCAAGTTTTCAGAGTTCTGGAGATTGGAGTTGCAGTTTGGAGTTCCAACTGAGGTAAACGAGTTCGTCTTGACATTCACAAGAAGGGAAGATCCAGAGGTTCTGGGTCTAGTGCTATCTGGAGAGTTCTTCGGATCTTACATCAGTTTTTGTAGGAGTCAGTCATGGGTGTTGTCTAGGTCACAAATCACTGGTTGTAGACCTTCTTTTTATTAGTGAATTTATGGTGGCGTTTTACGCCCGGAGGGTTTTTCCTCATTAAGGTTTCCCTTCGTGAACAAATCTTGTTGTGTTGGTTGGATGTTTATTTCTGCAGATTTGTTTTATGTGTTGATTGATTGATCTTATCTGTTTTTACGCGATTTTCATTATCGTGTTTTTTATTATCGTTGTTTTAAGTTTCCACAAGTTTCACCTATCACACCCCCCCCAGGTGTCTTTGGGTCTTAATATAGGAATTTCAATATTTAACTTTTTACTTTTTCTTTAATAGCAATAGTTATCTAATTTTATTTATTTCTTTTTCAATAGGATAAAAAAAAAATTATAAGCAAGTTTGAATATAATTTAGTTCTTTTTCTATATAAAATTTTTATTTGATAGGATAAAGTTCATTATATATCCCATTTATGTGTATCTGAATTTTTGTTTTTTTATAAATAAGATTTCCTTCTGCCATTGATGTAAATTTTTATTTATTTGTAGTTATCTTTGTATATTTTTTAGATATTTTTCTAACGCTCTGTATATTAGTCCATGTAATTTCTTCGTGTATTCCAAAATCATGTATATAAAGATATTTTCTCTCATAATCTTATTTTTGCACGTCGTGTACTGCAGCACTTGACAACAAAAGCCCTGAAGGCGGCCTATGCAGATCGAGGACTATACGCAGAAGACATCCTAGAACGTGTGCAAGCATTACAGGTGGCTCATGCAGACCGAGATCTGAATGTAGAAGACATCATAGAGAATAGGCGCTTTATTGGAATAGAAAATATAGAGGGCGACGGTGGGAAAGGCAAGGAAATGGCTCAAACCCTCTCAGTGATGAATACACTGATAGCAACATTCACATTCATAGCAGCTTTCACCATTCCGGGGGGTTTCAAAAATGATGGTCAGAACGAGGGCATGGCTGTTTTGGTTAAAAGAACAAGTTTCCAGACATTTGTTATCACTGATACCATAGCCATGACTTCATCCATGACTGCTGCAGTGATAGTTTTCTGGTCGTTTTGGTGCAGCAAAAATGAGTCTTTTATGGACAAACTTCCTTTGGCCATTGGCTTGACATGGATTGGACTTGTTTCAATGATCCTAGCATTTGTGACGGGATTGTACGTAGTGTTGTCTGGCAATGTGGCTCTTGCAATAACGGTTTCTTCGATTGGCTGTGTTTTGCCCCTCGTCTTTTACATATTTGCAC
This sequence comes from Bursera cuneata, assembly GCA_026212285.1. Classification (NCBI taxonomy): domain Eukaryota; kingdom Viridiplantae; phylum Streptophyta; class Magnoliopsida; order Sapindales; family Burseraceae; genus Bursera; species Bursera cuneata. Next base: position 10,867 of record JANLJB010029026.1, on the reverse strand, counting down.
CATTTATTTCATTATTGTCCGGTCAATCTGCAAACGTAAATCCTTGTTCATTTACCTTCAAGATGTTAAAGATATTTCTTAAGAGGCCTATTCGTTGGTGCTCTCGTCCACTGTCAAAAATATATCATCGATTCCCAATGCCTTGGCATATAATACTATTTGTTTGCTACGTCATGACACTGATGTTTGGATCTACTTACTACTGGATAAAGGCGCTGCTCATAATACTTTCTAAACGGTGCTTTCGTCGACAGTCAAAAAGAAATGATCAACTCCCCAAATAAATGTTCAAGCGAAACAATTGTATATATAAATTTCTGCCTTCGAACAATTCTTCTATTAGTGTATTTATGTATTGTATCTTTCAAGTAATGTCTATGCATATATGTAAAAATTTCTATTTATTAATTAATATTATATTTTTACTTATTGGATTTCTCTTAATGGTGTATGAACATTATTGTTTTTTCTTATGATTTTTTTAATCAGTTACTATAACCTAGTCTTCATTTTCTGTGATAAACAGTGTTGATGCCAAAAAAAATAGCACTGGCAAACGATGGACACGTGTCCACTGGGTAGAGACAAAATGATGAAAAAAAACCCTTGGGGATGGATGGAAATGGAGACTAGTAAAATAACTTCTAGGTGGGTTGCAGAAGCTAGACAAAGTGTTTGTTAGGCATCAAATGATGATTTGACAGTTCAATAAGAGTGGTGGTCAGTGAATTTAGGAAGTGAAGGATGAAAGTAATTGTTGCTGGGAAGTTGAAGTTGAGTTTTTGATGAAGGAGAGGCTTGGTGCTCGACTTAGTAGGCGTTGGTGGAGGGGTCTCCGGATTGACAGCGACTGAAGTGGCTGGTGCTATGAACTTGACGGAGTGAGAAATTACTTTGCACTGTAAAGTCTGGTTTAATGGTGCTCCTCTTTTCATCATCGAGGACCAGGTGAGGCAGGAAGTGGACCTACCAAGTTGAGGCCTACCGAGTCGGGGCTTAACTTTATAGGCAAGCATATGGCAACTTCTGTTGCTTGACCTCATTGATGTGTCTCTTATTCGCCTCAGATAGTTGCCCTCATCTTTATTAAGCCTCACCTAGAACCAAGAGTTGGGTCTAGAGTTTTGGTCGTGCTTGGTTAGTGAGGTTCCTGACGTAGTGAGTTGAGTTGGGTATATATATATATATATATATGATTCAATAATTTCCAGTAGTATACATATTGGAAAGTTTTTTCCATTTTCCAGCCAACGAAGTAGCAAACTGAAAGAAACACAGATAATATAAGTGAAAAAGTAAACAAATTGTTCAACAACTGAAGTATAGAGAGATAGCTGGAGGTTGACTGATTATTTGGAATTGCACCAGTGATAGAGTTGGCTTGGAGAAGAAGAGAAAAAGAGAGACAACCAATAAGAACCTCAGAGTTGACAACACTTTAGGAATTGCCACGTAATTTGATTTTCTGGCAATATATTGAATTAATATTGGCATTTAGGAGTGTAAATAATATTATTTTGCCGTGCATATGGCCATTGTCCTTCTCCATTTGTAATTGTAATTCCTTGAGTTAATTGTTAAAACAAATTAAAACTTCAAGATAATAAAAAATCTTAATAATTAGGATAAATTAGGTTTAGCAAAATGGCGCAAATGACCTCGAGTTCATTATATTAAAATTACAAATTTTGCACAGACATCTCAACAGCATCTTACAACCCTTCATCTAGAAACACCCATGGCACAACCCACCACATCCACCACGCAAAACCCCACCATCGCACATCATCAAAACTTTTTCAAAAACTTTTTTAATAATTATTGCACATAATCAAAATTTTAGCCATCTCGCTCCTTAAATCTGCACCCACAGCCACAAACTTCTTCTAAACTTTTTGAATAATTATTGCAGAACCACTAAATCATAAGTTTTGTTATGCTTTTTAATATCTTTCAAAAGAACTTGTAATTTCACTAAATTCTGAGGATTGATTTAACTACCCTTTTTATATTTAGCAAAGTGTGGTAGATTGCGTGAGGATGATTTTGGATGATAGGGATACCTCAAGAATAATTAAAGAAAACAGATCAAGGTAGAATATCTATATATATGTTCCCTTCTTTTCTTTACGTTGCTATATTATATATTTATCTTCTTTTCACTTTTTCTTTTTCGACTTGTTCTTTCTTTGTCATGCTTGTACTGACATTTTTCTATTTTTTAAGACAAGAATCCCAACCATTTGCCATTCATATGAGCAATAGTGCAGAATATTGGCCTCAGAAAAGAAGATGTGTAAGAAATTAATTAAGGAGAGAATGATGAAGCACAAGGAGATGAGTGAGAGAAACGTCAAAGAGATGAGGAGTTGAAACTAAAACATCAAATTCAATTGCTAAAGCAGCTTGGGTTATTTCTCTTTTAAATCTTATTGTTTATTTTTATTAAATAATGTTTTTAGTCATACTCTATAAGTGTTATTGTGAAGTTTTAGAGTTTATTTTTATTTGATGACGCTTATAGTCATTTTTATAAGTATTATTATTATTTTTATTATTTCTTTTATAAGGTATTATTATCTATTTTTATTGATAATGCTTTTAGTAATAATTTATTTGTGAATCAATGGTCGAACCATTTTTTATGACTATGTAATTTTTTTTTTTTTGCCTCCGTTATTTTTTCTGACCATGTAAGGCTATTTTTCCTTTTTTTTCTTTTTTTATTAAAATTGTCATCAATAATTCAATTATTTTATTTATTTTGTTAAATCTTATTAGTGTAGTAATATTTAATTTACATAAGACGTTTAATTCAATTACTTTACTAATATTTTTAGAGAAAATAAAAACCATATTTATTGGACAAGACAAGGGGTGCCAATTCACAATTGAATCATGGCGCGAGGCTAATGTGGTTAAGAAAATAAGTGTCTAATTCTAATAATTGCCATTCACGCCTTATTACAAATGTCATACTACTTGCAAATTACTGCTAGGGGGATGAAGGCTAGGGTGGTCAAGTCAGAATCAAACCATCCGGTACGGTGTGGCTAAGCTACAATAAACTATGGTCTCATGGTCGAGCCAACGGAAGTTTTATTTTTTAAATGATTAATGACAGAAATTTAGTATTTAAATATACAACGGAAGTGTTATCCTGTATTGTTTTATCAATGGTTTTCAGATTTACAATAAAATCGAAGCATATAACAGGGATTTTGGGATCATATTTTGGAATCTTTCAAAAATACTTGTAATTTTGCTAAACCCTAGGTTTAATAATGTCACAAAAAAAGAGAAATAATGTCGCTTAGAAGATACGTAAAGAATAAAGTAAAAATAAAATAAAATAATAAAAAATAGGGTAGTATATATGTTCTTTCTTAGATTATTGCTCTATATTATTTTATCACTTTTTCTTTATTTGTCATACGTGTATTAACATTTTTTAGACAAGGCCCCTAGTTATTTGTCATTGGTATGACCATCGTAGATACGCCTTAGGAAAGAAGAACATAAAAAATTAAGGAGAGAATGAAGAAGCAGAAGGAGATCGGTGAGAGAGGCAAAGAAATGAGAAGTTGAAAACTAAAACCCTATTGTCAGTGCATTAATGTAAGTACTTCAATAGAATTTTACTACGTTATCTTCTTTCACTTGGAAAATTTTCTTCGTTTTTGTTTCGCTTTAACCTTGCTCTAAATTGTCCTACTTTCATATTCGAACAATCATGTCAAATGTTTCTTTATTAAGATATAGTTTTAATTATGTTAATTTTCCATTAATTTTAATATTATTATTATTACTACTATCTTGTTTGTAATATAATATTCTTTATCTGTTAGTTTTTCATGCAAAAAAATAATAATAGTTGTAGCATGATAAAATAGGTACTAAAATGTTACATGATTTTTTTCTTATTTGATACGTGATTTTTTTTTTTCACCTCACAAAAACAAATATAGAATTATTGTGACATTTTATATAATTTATAGATGAAGTAATTACTACAAAAGTGACGTAGAATATCAATACGTATAGGAGTAGATCTAGACTCTATAGTTTGGGCGCCAAGTGAGAAAACTAGAAATTTGAGGGGTACAATTAGATAAGTAAATTTTAGAAAAAATCCATATGACTTACTGTAAAATGTATAAGTGATTTTATAAATTTTGGCAGGGAGGCAGGCACACGGAAGATCTGCCTCTGAATAAAATTTTTAAAACAAGTGTCTTGGTGAGATTATTGGTGTTTTCGATATTTTAAATAAGATTAGGGTATAGTAGATCATTGAACCCAAAAAGTTTAAGGTATCAGTCTAATTATAAGGAGCTATGATCCTTGACTCACCTAAATTTGTTTTGATTTTAATAATTCGATGACACATAGATTTTAATATAATTAATAGATGACATATGTATTATGTATTTATTTTATCTCCTTGTTAATACATCTTCTATAACTATCAATCATGTTATAGTGTGACTTAAATCTACCCCATAGAAATCGAGTTAGAGATCCATGTCTCTGGTCCGATTGTCTTTCAAGATTCGTTTTATGATTTATTTTTATAAAAAATAGGATTAGTAAAAGGAATATGAAAATATAGTTGTTGAATCAATAGGAATCTGATTCCTATTAGGCTCCTATTAGGAATAAAAGATCTCTTTATATAGATTTATAAATATAAAAGTTGAGATCTCCTCTCTTGTACCTTTTTTTTTTATAATGAATTCTTGTTATTTTCTATCAATAGTTTTTCCCAATCTCGAGGTCCACGTAAACCTTGTGTGCTGTTCTTAAGTATTTCATTTAGTTCTTTTTTGTTATTTGTGTTAAAATCCTTACAAAAGATATTAGAGTTTGGTTCTATTACTGTTCACAGTGGTACTATTCATATATTACTATTCATAGTGGTATTGTTCACGTGTTACTATTCATGACATTACTGTTCACACACTTACTCTTCACGGTGACACTGTTCATAGCTACATATTCTTAATATACTATTTGGAATTAGGATAGATCGTTGCAACGATTTTCATGAAATGAAATTCCACTTTTGGATCGCAACACTAGATTTTTGTTATGACAAGTCAAGATGTATGTAGTTTTTGAGCAAATAAATTTGGATGATGCGCTTTATGGGTTGATAAGATGTTGTTATCATGGTCAGATGAAGAGAAGCAAAGAAATGATAGAAAATGTTTAACTCAGATTCACCTATATCTATTAAGTTAGATTCTATAGGATGTGTTGTAAGAGAAAATTTCAGCTGTGCTATGGTTGAAGTTGGAGAAGTTATATAAAGTAAAGACATTTGCCACCAAACTACATGTGAAACAGGATTTATACTCACATCGTATGGCTGAAAGTACATCTCTTAATAATCATTTGAGTGGATTTTAAGAGATTTTTTTTTTACTTGGAAAGTTTAGAAATCAAATGTGATGAATTAGACTTGTCGTTAATTTTATTGTGTTCCTTACCTTGCTCATACTTTAATTTTAGGGATACTTTGTTGTATAGTCATGACACCTTTACCTTAAAAGAGGTTTATGATACATTGTATTCTAAGGAAAAGATAGATCATAAATTGATGGGTAGATCATAGTTTTAGGGTGAGGGTTTTATTATTAGGGGGAGAACACATGATAGGAATTTTGAAGGTAGCAAGAAGGATAGATCTAAGTCTAGACATAGAAAGTTTAGTTGTAATTACAACAAGAAGAAAAGGCATGTCGAATTAGGTTATCATAAGCTACAAAACAAGAACAAAAAGTCAAGTTTTGATCGAAAGGGTAAACAACTTGAAAATAGCGGTGCAACCAGTGTTGCTAAATATTTTAGCAGTGATAGAAAACTCATAATAATCCATAATGATTCCTCTAAATTGGTTGATGTTTAGATCCTCGATTCAGCTTATATATTTCATATGTGTCCCAATAGGGACTGGTTTTTAACATACGAAACAATATCAAAGGTGTAGTTTTCATAGGAAATAATGTAGCTTACAAGATTGTTGGGATTTGTACGATTCGAATCAAGATATTTGATGGTGTTGTCTATTCACTCAATGAGGTTAGACACGTTCTAGATTTGAAGCACAACCTTATCTCTTTGAGTACCCTAGATTCAAATAGTACAGATACAGTGGTGAAGGTAGATATCTGGTTAGATACAGTGGTGAAGGTAGATATCTTAAGATTTATAGAAGCACTCTAGTTGTAATGAAGGGCCAGAAAAAGTATGGGAGGTTATATGTCTTGTGAGGATCAACCGTTTTAGGTGATGTTATCGCTACTACCTTTTCATATCTTTCAAATAACGAGTTTACAAAACTATGACATATGCATCTTTGGCATATGAGTGAGATAGGATGTCATAAACAAGGACTTGTTGGTGAGCATAGCATGAGCAAGCTTGAATTTTGTGTATACAATATTTTTGAGAAGAAAAAAGGTTAGTTTTAGTAAAGGCATACACAAGGCGAATGGAACTTTGGACTACATACATTCTGACCTTTGTGGGTCATTCAGAATACCTGAAAAGAGTGGTGCCAGGTATATACTGACCATCATAGATAACTTCTTTAAAAAACTTTGGATGTTTTTCTGAAGTAGAAAAGCGATGTATTTGCCACATTCAACCAATGGAAAACTTTGATTAAAAAAAACAGAGAGAAAAGTGAAGCATCTTCACACTGATAATAGGTTGGAGTTTTGTTCTAATGAGTTTAACCATTTCTTTAAGAAAGAAGGCATTATGAGGGACTTAATCGTTCTGGGTACTTCACAGCAAAATGGTATTGCTAAGTAAATGAATAGGACATTCTAGCTTATAAAAATCTTTTGGGGCTAAGGTTACTACTACAGCTTATTACTTGGTAAATTGCTCTTCCTCAAAAGCCATTGAGAATAAGAATAAAAAAGAGGCAGTGTCTAGTACTATTGTTGAATACTCTACCTTGAAGATTTTTAGCTGTCTCACTTATGCATATGTTGATAATGGGAAGTTAGAATTGAGGTCTAGGAAAGACAATTTTCTTGGTAACAAGTTTGGAGTTAAGGGATACAAATTATGATACCTAGAGTTGAATAAAGTCATTGTTAGTCAGAATTTAATATTTGATGAAACTATCATGCTTCGAGGATTATCTTCGAAAGCTGATAGTAATATGGATTAACAACAATCAAGCACTCAGTTGAAATTTGATTTTCAAAAACATCTACATCTGAGGAGACGGTTAGTTCAAAGGTACAATTTGTTTCGGATTCAAGACATGACACTCATACTTCATCACCTTAGCATTCTATTGCAAGAGATATACCTAGAAGCGTTAGTAGACATCCACAGAGGTATGCTCAGGCAAATCTACTAGGTTATGCTTTGGCCACAGTTGAAGAGATTGAAGACAATTATGAACCTTCTAAATATTCAGAGGTGGTGAATTATAAAAATTCTAGTAAGTGGATGATTGTCATGCAAGAAGAGATCGATTCTCTTTATAAGAATGGTACTTAGGATTTGGTAAAGTTACACAAGTGTAAGAAAATTGTTCACTACAAGAAGGTAAATCGGATGTGGAGGAATCCAAATATAATGCAAGGTTAGTTGCAAAACGCTACAGTTAAGTTAAAGGCATATAATTTCACATATGTATTTTCTCCAGTTATAAAACATAGCTCCATTCGAGTTTTACTTGGGATTGTAGCTAAAGATGATCTTGAACTTGAGCAATTAGATGTTAAAACTGCCTTCATACATGGGGAACTAGAGGAAAGCATTTGCATGGAACAACTAAAGGATTTTGTGATTTTAGAAAATAAAAAAAAAAGACAGTGTTTTTCTTTTGAAAAAGTCTCTTTATGTACTGAAACAATCACCTAGGCAGTGATATAAGAGGTTTGATTCATTTATGATTAATCATGATTTCACAAGGAATAGCTATGATAGTCGTGTTTACTTCAGAAGAAGTAAAGACATATCACTTGTTTATTTACTCTTATATGTTGATGAAATGTTGATAGCAGCCAAGAGTCTAGTTGAGGTCAAAGAGATTAAAGCTCAACTTAGCAAAGGATTTGAGATGAAAGATTTGGGGCAGCAAAAAAAATTCTTGGTATGGAGATACTTAGAGATAGAAAGGCATAAAGATTGAACCTTAGTCAGAAAGGGTAAATTAAGAAGATTGTCATCAGATTTGACATACAAATTGCCAAACTAGTGAGTACTCCATTAGCTGCGCATTTTAAACTTTCATTCATTTAGTGTCCAGATTCAGATGAGGATGTTGCTTATACCTCTCGAGTTCTATATTCTAGTGCGATTGGATCTCTCATGTATGCTATGATGTGCACATGTCTAGATTTGTCTTATACGGTGAGCCCAATTAGATGATATATGGCCAATCCTTATAAGAAACATTGGAAAGTAATCTAATGGATTTTTAGATATTTACGTAATTCTTCAGATACTTGCTTGCATTTTTGGAAGACTTAAGATGTTGTTATTGGGTATGTTGATTCCGATTTCAGAGGTGATTTTGACAAAAGGAGATTATTAATAGGATATGTGTTTACTATTGGTGGATGTGCTATCAAGTGGAAAGCTACATTGCAAGCTGTTGTTGGTTGTCCACTACTGAAATAGAGTATATAGCTATTACTGAAGCCATTAAGGAAGTTATCTGGTTAAAGGTGCTATTTGGTTAAATAAGCAAAGATTTTATAGTTTTTTGTGATAGTTAGAGTGCTGTCTTCCTAAAGAAAGATCAAATGTTTAATGAGAGGACAAAACATATTGATATTTGGTATTACTTTTTTCATAAAGTTATTGCACGTGATGATGTTAGTGTGAGCAAAGTTGGTACGGTCGATAATCTGGTAGATATGATGACTAAGTCACTCCCTATAGCTAAGTTTGAGCATTGCTTGAACTTGGTTGGTATTTGTCATTAAAGACTTTTTTTGGTGTGGAAGAAATGAAAGAATTTGTAGTAGAATTCATGTCAAGGTGGAGATTTATTAGAGTGCGATCTAAATTTTAGCTTGGAAAATAGAGTTAGAGATCTATGACTCCGACTCGATTTTTTTTTTAGGATTAGGTTTTATATATATAATTTGATTTTATTTAAGATTCTATTTTCTTAATTCTAGTTGACTTCTGTACGAAATAGGATTAGTATAAGGAATAGAAAAATAGAGTTATTAAATCAATAGGAGTCCTACTCATATTAGGCTCTTATTAGGAATAAAATTTCCCTCTATATAGTTCTATAAATATAGAGGTTAAGATCTTCTCTCTTATACCTTTCTTTCATAGTGAATTCTTTTTCTTCTCTTCCCACATTTTTTCCCCTCTTGGGGTTTTCCATGCAAATCTTGTGTGTTGTTCTTGAATATTTCATTTATTTCTTTATTTATTATTATGTTAAAATCCTTACAAATCAACCTCTAATATGATTATAAAACATATGAAAAATGTTGTCCAACAATAACATTCAACCTCTAATAACTAAGCATCCATGAAAACATATTTTGGGTGGCATGACCATATTTACATTAATGCTTTGGAAATTATTTAATTACTTGATTTTTAGAAGACAGTAATATGATTATAAAACGTATGAAAAATGTTGTAGACGAAATCATACCAAAATTTTGGTAAGTGTTATTTTTCCAGGCTGGAAAATATTAGGTTCGCAAATTATTAGGAATCACATGCCTTTTTTCTTTTGCATTTTACTCGTGAACCTGCCTAAAAGTCTTTCTTCTCTCTTTACTATAAGCCTTTAGAATACTGGTTTCTCTAAGTCATTAACACTTTTTTTTTCCTTTAAGTTCACATTGCCTGCAGTTTGATCCTTACAAAAACAGAATCAATTTACCAGTTACCATGCAGCTTTCCCCCCAGAGAGTTAAAAATTTTTGGAAATTATCCTTTTTTTTACTGAGCCTTTTTTTGCAAATTATCCTTGTCCTATTTGGCTCCCGACGAAAACACACAAAACGAATTTGGATAAGGATCCTTGTTTGGTCTGCATACATGATAGCAGATCCGGTGGCAACTTTTGCCCTTGGTAACATCGCCATCGTCAAAGGAGATAATCATGAAGACAGTTATTTTTCAGGACCACGCCACTTGCTCCAGGTATTTTGGGTGCCATTTCTTCTCTTGCACCTTGGTGGCCCTGACACTATCACAGCTTACTAGTTAGAAGACAATGAGTTGTGGTTGAGGCACTTACTTGGGTTTATTGTCAAAGTTGGGGTAGCATTTTATGTCCTTCTGCAATCCTGGAGCAGCAATAAGCTTACTTTTCTGGCAATTCCGATATTTGTGAGTGGAACGTTCAAGTATGGAGAGAGAACTTTGGCACTCAGGTCTTCAAGCACTAGGCAGTTCAAAGACTCCTTGCTCTCAGCTCCTGATCCAGGTCCAGAAGTTGACATCCCAGAAGATTGTATCCCTTTACGATCGGAAGCTATGGTTGCAGAAGAAGTGCAATTTGTTCCAACTGGGCTCAGTTATCCAGCTAAAGCTTTTGTTTTATTAAAGTCATTTCTACATCTCTATGCAGGTCTAATTCTTGGCCCTCGTGAACGGAAAGAAAGCTACGACATCATTAACAAAGGTTCAGCAAAAGATGCCTTCAAACTGATAGAGTATGAGCTTGAATTTATGTATGACATACTCTACACAAAGGCACCCGCAGTTTTAAGTCCATTGGGAATCTTTGTTCGCTGCATCACCGTATTTTCCTCTGTTTCTGCATTAGTTGTCTTTGCTACATCTTAGAAAGTGTTACCCAAGTGTAGGTAGTCTTAATTATAGTCCTCGATGAGTCCAAGTATCGTATCCA
>JANLJB010029024.1:0-12977 GCA_026212285.1 Bursera cuneata | reverse complement strand
AATAATCAGCTAACAGTTTAAAACCTTACATCAGACTATCTCTTATCCATTAGTTCGCTGAAAAACCAATGAAAACATATTTGGTAATCTGATATCAAACTATTACAAAATCATAATCTTTCCACCTTTTTTTTGGGAGAAGAAATTCCATTCAAAGTTTATCAGAAGCTTTCTATATCTTCTTTCTAGGCCATGAAACTAGATTGCCCATGTCCTATCAAGATAATATCTAGTTACGAATGCGACCTGAATAAGATTTATAATTTGTTCCATAAACAGTCCTAATCTGTTTACTAAAACTACTGCAATAATTTTATGACAGCAGCTGTTTGTTACTTTCAAGTACGAGTATGAGCTTCGATCTTCTTTCACGAATCTCTGGCCCTGTTCATGACTTAGAAAACTCCAATTTCTTACACAGCATATACTATTCAGGATCTGAATCTGAAAATGGCATCTGGTAAGCATCTTTCGGCTCCTCATCAGTTATAGAAGAAGGTCGATCTTTTTTTGACAAATTTCTTGCATGGTCTCTAACTCGTGTTCTAGTTTTACCCTGGAAAGATATTAACTTGTTTCAATACTAATTTGTTTAATTCATGAGAAAAATAAATAAAAAATAAAAAATTTCAGAAAAGAATTTAATTAAAAGATCAAGTTAATTTAGATAGTTCTAAAGGCTGCAATTAATGTGTAAGAGTAGAAATTAAAAGAAAAAAGAAAGCATAGCTTAAAGGAAATGACAACAGTTTACAACCTTTTGTATAGCTATACTCATCATGGATAAACCACTCTCAGTTATCCAAAGACTAGTTTTCCAATAAAAGAGCACTAACAAATCAGCTCCTAGAATTAGGACTATGCATGACTTGTTTCGACGTAAGAGAACGAAACCGGATTTTTGCTATTGCCAACTAAAATTTCCAGCATAATGAGAAGCATCATTTTCTACGGACTCATTCAAGCACATCACAGAATCAAATAGAGAGCTTAGAAAGGGTATTTTCTATCCCTTTAGCCGTCTTTCCAGCACTATGTGAATGGTTGTTTGTGTGTGTAGTTGAACATACAATAGAGAGGGACTCTGATAAACAGCTTTTACACATAATATTTAAGAAGTTTGAAAACACACCACTTACCTCAGTATTTGATTGATTTGGTTGACCTGACTGACTCGGACGAGCTGGTTGTTGACTCCTCACCAGCCAGATGGTACCGAAAGACATTAATGCAGCCAAAAGCAAGGATGGACCTACTCTAGGATCTCCCAGGTAAGCGTAAGATCTGTTAACAATGTTGTGAATCCCTTGCTTCATTCCACTGCTCTTGGAAAGAATGCCTTTGGCACCTCTGGACCAGATAGGATCTGCATCCTCGGGTACAAGCTCAGGAGTCTTCGCTCTCTGTATTGGAAGGAGATGAAAAAGCTTGAGTAGTGAACAAAAGACTCCAAAGATACGCTCCAAAAATGTCTATCTGGTTTTTTCTAGTCTTAATAGAAACCATTATGTACTTTAGGAACAAAAAGTAAATTACATCCCAAAAACCCCAAGCCAATCATTCCTGATTTGGTTTAAAGCTAAACATCACCTAAAATAAAGACAACATAAATCTATTGCAACCAATAATTCGTAGAGAGGAAAATCTGAATCAACTTTGCTAGTGATCATGAAATCAATTGCATTAATTGATAACAAGATCCTATAATTAGAAAGATAAAACAATTTAATTAAGAAAAATTATGAAAGATGGCTAAACTTACATAGTAGGGGAGATCAGTGGAGTCACCATCCTTAATTATTTTTGAGACCCATTCTATAATCTGTAACAAAATTAAGTAGAGTGACAAAAAAGAAAAGCACACCATCCTACATATATTAGCTCCCCTACTAAGTGGAACTTATCTCAGCAAATAAATGACAAATGTTGCACAAAGTACGAAAAACAAGTAAATTTGGAAATGTTAAAGGCAGCATGAACAGACATGAAGTTCATACCTGAGGAATTTCATCTGAACCATTATACCTCACTACAAGCTGTGATACAGGATCCACTTCCTCATTTTGCAACATATTCCAAATGTTTTGTGGTTTTCTCTCAACTTCAATAATATCTTCAGTAGCATTTCTTTTGTATCGGACAATAAATATTTTAGGTACATCACTCATATCCCTCCTTGCTCCACAAGTTTCAAAGGTTGATTCAGAGTAAAGGTAGAAATGACAGTATCTCTGGACAAAAACAACAATATCAGTGGCTTGTGGGCCAATATAGCTCTGCACAATGACGTGTATAAATTCAGATTTTCAATAAGCATGCAATTAACCTAACAATTTTTATATGGAAATACAACATGAAGGAGAGTACATAATATTTCTTTAACACTAATTGTAATTGTGTTCATTTAACACTAATCACATGCTTGGACATAAAATTAAATAAATAAAGGATGGGGTAGAAAACTCACTTCTTGTGCTTCTCCGTCAAGCCAAGCAAAAGTCAGTCGCTTGCTTCTGAATGCACTTGCTGATGGTTCTAAAGACTGTTCTGTCTCAGCTGCATTTGATTCAGCAGCACCTGATAATATCTCTTGAACCCTGCGCATGGTCTACAAAACTTGTGTTATCTTTCCCCATATTCTAAACTAAAGAAATTATGAGAAACACGGAACACACAGTTTTGCAAAATAATACTGAAAATGCATATTTGGAAGTGATATAAAATTATAATGATGGCATATCTAATATTTTTTTACTCTTATCTCTTTCATTCCACGACCTGGGATCTCCTAAGCATTGCATTTTTTTTTATTTTAAAAGGCAATTGACATACTTTTTATTTGAGGTTTAAGATGGTAGCAATAAGCAAAGTATTATGCTAATAGGAAAAAAGATAAATAAAACAAAATGTGAAACAATACATAGAAAGTAATATTCCACTAGGAATATTGTGAACTGCCTTTATAATTTTCATACTATCTCAAGTGTCTAAACAATTCTTAAGCAATATGTAAAAATAAAAATTGGTTTGAGTAATTTTAAGAAAAGACCACCAAGTAGAGGTTAGCTGTGGCAGCAGTCTTTAATGCGAGATTCACAAACAAGCCAGACATCTGCCAAAATAATTGGAGTTTCAAACAGGAAGAAAGACAGAAATTCTAAGAAGCTAAAAGTTGTATGGACTTCAGAAAAGTATGTCAAGGCAACAGCAATCAGATGATGATGGTAAAGGTTTTAAACAGATATAAAGGCAAAGCTGTTCGCTCAGTTGTTGCTGGGCAAGTGGTCATACAAGTCCTAAAATTACCACCAGCTGCTAGCTAATTCAATAAAGCATCATTTAGTACATAAGAGCCAGATCTGAAGATAAATGGGCACTTATTCTTATGTCACATGTTTCTCTTCCGCGTAAGAATGTCCCAATAATAGTTTTGCCTCTTTTCAGTGAAGAATGTCTCAACAGCAGTTTTAAGGATCATCAACTATTTAGAGGGCATGAGATCAACTAATAGATGGCAAGATTACCTTAACTCTAATAAGATTCTAATAGGAGAGAGAGATTACAAACAATTGAAACTCCATAAGTTTTCATCTTCACAATACATTTTATCTCCATTAAAAGGGAAAAGAACTTTAGGTGAAAGAGAGCAGAAACTCTGCTGCAATCCAGAGAGAATCCACTGTGTAAAAACACAATCCTAAATCAATAGCAATCAATAGAGGAACTTCTTGGTTATCATGAAAAGCTGCAGCCAGAAAACTATTTTCAGAAATTCAACAAGGAACTATTTCTCTTGCCTAGTTTCTCTTTGTTAAATGCTCTCCTATAAGACCTGCAAATCCTCAATCAGAAGGCAGCATCAAAGAACATTTCTTTGTTACTTCATAAGCTGTTATGCTCTTCCCTTATATTTTTTAAAGTAGGAGGTGTTAACTTCATCACACCACTATCCACTCTTTTACTTTTTTAGTAACACATATACTGCTCCCACATTGCGTAGATGAAACATCTAATTCCCAATTTCTTCTTATCGTGTTTGCCCATAATTCAAATGCCAAAAAATGTACCTCTCCTTCCAAAAAGAACCTTTGCCTTAAATTTTTTACATGTTTTCTCACTTTTAAAGAGGTAATATTGTGAAAAAGAATTAAGACACTCATCATAGAAAAGAGTAAAAAGATGAAAAACTGTTACGAAACAATTTGAGAACAAACTCGAGGCAGAAATGCTTACTTCACGCATTTTGTTTAGTTCTGGACTTAGCCTTCCTGCAAGAATAACACAATACCAGATCTTGTTATCCTTTCCAGCACGAGAATAACCGTGGGCGTCACATCCCAATTCCATCGATGTCACACTCCTTAATTGAGGAAGCACTGAGGACATGAGGTAACCAAAATTAATATAGACCTCTCAAAATATAAGACAAAAGAAAAAGGAAAAAAAAAAGAGTTGACTCCTCACGATTGAAAGAAACAGCAAATTATTAGAGAATTATCGAACAGAAATGGCAAGGAAAGCACAACCCAATAAAGGTAAATCATGTTCACAATCCCATCCTTTACAATTGGATCAGGCCGGATACTAGGTAAGTCGAATATGATCTATAGCCAACCAGTGATGTTCATCTCTTTTATGTTAATCTAATATTGCAGAAAAATCACAGATAAAAATGAAAGGTGGATTGAACATATGCCCTATCTTGCAGTTTTTACAAGCTTAACATTCATTATAAAACTCCGAAACTTAATTTCGTGGCTATTTTCAGATGAATTCATAGATAAACCAGCCTCTTGAACATTTGAACAAATTTGAATAAATTCACAACATATAGTAGGTCAAATATTATTGTTTCAACATCTTGTGACAGACAAAATAATTTACAGTACCTGTATGCCGTATTTCATGGCTAGAGGAGATAAGAACAGAAAACACTTAGCAGCATTAAGGTACTATATGGAAATGTAATTCCATCCATTTAATAAGATTTTTTTCCTAAAATTAAATAAATTACAACAAACAAGTGCAGCAACGCATCACACTAATATCTTCAATAACTGTTACTGTTAAGTGTAACAAGTAAAGTGTGAACTGTGGGGGTGCAATGGATGTCCAAGCATCAATTGACAATCCCCCAATTCATTATAAATTTTAAGCATAGGTTCCTTAAGAAACACGTGAATTGACAAGTGCAAGAAAACAGCGTGTCAACAGACACTCAAAATAATAGGATCCTGTAAAAATAGTTGTCAATAAACAATGCAACAAAATCAATTTTCAAAATGAAGCCTGAAAGGAAAACTAAATTAATGATACCTACAACACTAGAAAATTATGGTGACACACAAAGTCATTATATATTGAGAGAATACCTTGCTCTTTATTTTGTTCCACGACTTCTGAAAACCTTGAATTATTAAATGATCCTGAAACATTATATGCAGTTATTATTTTTTTCCATTAAGCAATTAAAATCATATCACAAAATTCTCTAGGCAACAAGAACAGAACATTTAAAGTGAACAGAAAAAGGGTACATGCCATGATACACAATAGGTTTGACACCCGGATCTTTCAAGAATACTATGGCAGGCGCAGACTCTACCTCAAACCTGTTGCCATGGATGAAATCTCAATTAAGGTTGTCTGCTATCAAAGCAATAACAAAGGTATGGTAGAAATAATGATCAAATATTCGAAGCAATTGCCCCCTTTCATTACAAACATGTGTTTTATGTAACTGACAGATAACTAGAGGCCCCTTAAGAAAATAAAGAAATAAGAGGAACAGCCCTTTATCATGAAAGCATTGCATACTAAAATCTCACTAATGTGAAAGCATATTCACATACGTGTTCCACCAAAAGGAAGATTCCTCCTCTCGCCATAGTACAAACGCAAAAGAGGCATAATCCCGATAATTCATAGAAAGATGACGCACAAACGGAGTAGCGCGTTCCCCTGTTTTTGAGAATAAAATTATGTTTACCTACAGATTAGAAGCACAAAAATATCACGCACTACAATAAGATAACTCAGATAGCATATATAAATTAAAACAAAGATATTGAAGCTAAATGTATGCTAAAGTGAACACTTGGAAGTCTCCATTTTTGTAATAAAGAACTGTAAACTATAAAAATTTCCATTTGTATGTACAGGATGACATGCAGAAATATCAATCTGATCCAAGGCATAAAGATTAGGTTCATCCAAAAGCTATCACTCAAACTTCTGCAGGACTCTTTATGCAAAAATTGTGCACAACAAACTTTGATGGGTTTGTTCCACAAGAGAATAAGTAAAAGGCCACTCTTAACTCACAAAATACTTTAACTACTGTGATCTATGCACAAACAATATTAAAGTCCTTCCAATTTCACAAGCTATGAGAAACCATAAGGATGTAAGGAGAAAAAAAAAAAAAAAGCGACTACTCCTAAAAATAATAATCTAGTCTAAGCGGCNTATAAAAAAAAAAAAAAAAAAGCGACTACTCCTAAAAATAATAATCTAGTCTAAGCGGCCAAGAAGTTGCAGACATCCTGATAAAGTGCCCTGATGGTGCTACAATGACCCTAAAAAGAAAATATAAGCAAATAAACAAATCATGATTAAAGCACTTTACAATGATCATTGAATATTAAAATGAAAAAGGAACAGTACCTTATGGGGGCCACTTTTTGCCAGAAAATCTTTTCCCTGTGTAATACATAATTCTAAGTCATTACTGACTGGGGATAAAAAGTAATAAAAATAAAGAGAATAAATATCAACAAGAGGTAAGTTGATCCAATAACATCAATTATGCATACAATATACAAAAATAGTCCAACCAAAAAACTACTTGTGAATACACATTAATTACTCATTTACTTGAGGCAAATTCAGTAAACAAATTACCTTTTTTCTTTTGAAATGTAAAAGTTTGACATAATTCAACTACATCCTACCCTCTGCCCTTAAAAAGAACAGTGAGAAATGAATCACAGTTTTCCAAACTGGCTGCTAGTTAGACGTTATGGCTTTGTCAAATGCAAAAGAGAGTGGTCCTGCTTTAGAATGTAACATTAGTTATATGTTAAGTGCAATACTAAAAGTCACCTTATTGACATATAACTTCTAATATAACAGGCCAACAATTCTTTCTACGGAAGTCATGTAGGAAAATGACTTTTTTTTTAGCACCTTACCCTTACCCTTTTATTGAACTGTCATTGAACACCCCGGTTGCAGTAGATTGACAGAGTTTCATAGTTAACCAAGCAGGATAGGAAAAAGAGAATCTAAAAATCACCATACACTAAATAATACTTTATTTACACATACAAACGTCGTATCTAAGTATGATGCATAAAATGTTTTAAATGCCAAAGCCTGAACACCACCACCTTGTGATTGAGCATAACCAGAGGAACCTTAAATTTTCTACAGGGACCCTGAAAATGACAATCATGCAAAAATGCTAACCAACATAATCAATTAACAGTTCCACATTATTGAACAACCAACTAGTTTGGCTCCAAAAGATAAGTCACACCCAGAATGTCTAAGATGAACTTTTCTTAGGGAACTAAAAGTCTAAAATGGAGTTCCAAGGGTCAATATTAATTACCAGTGACTCCTTTGTGTAGTAGAAAATGCGAGGTAAACCCAATATAGTTGTAGCAAACCAATCTGTAACTGCATCAACAGATAATTGTCCATTGAACCTATACAAGAGATCGATATAAAAGAAAAATGACTTGTCAGAACTTTTTTTTCCTTTTGAAAAAAAAAAGACGTATAAATATGCAACTTAATATAAAGCTTCTGCAACGGACTTTAATATAGAGTTGCATTTGTAACCTTCTTATATAAAGCATTCTAAATGGCTACTAACCTCATTATACAATCTGCAGCTTTACACCCTGTTGGAAATGCAATAATTGAAGGAAAACCTGTATGCATGTCAAAAGCAAGAATTTCTCATGATTGAAGTTCATGCTATAACAGAAAGAAAATGAAGTCGAGAATGGCAGAAAAAAATTAAAACATAGAAAGAAAGATAAAAAATGCTAAAAAGATGTAATAACTTCAGCTTCAAAATCCATCATTCAATGCATTAAACTGTTTGGCTATTTCAGAGTCCCTCACATAATACTACCACTAGTGCAAATGTAAGAGGATTGCAACCCAAAAAGGAAGCAAATCAGATTCTATAGAGTGCAATGTCCTATCCCAACATATTTATAGAGAGACTACAAAAAGAGAGCAATTGAATTTACTCACTATATTTCCTCTCAACTGAACAGATTGATCCAGGAAGTGGACATAGAAAGCTTGACAAGAATGTTATCGGCAAGTAATAGACTACATATAATTAGCCATTTTTTCAAAAGCTAACACCAACTTCTCTTATTATATCATTTCCTCTACATTTTTCCATTTACACAATTTGAAACACACAAAAACATCTCCAAGTCTACTTCAAATAGCTTTAGTCTTTTATATATATATATATATATATATATCATGTGTGCATGAGGTATCTAACACTACTGTCAACTACAACTCATTTCAGTATCAAAGCTAAACATTCTTACATTTTAAGGCAGCTTTAACATAAGATTCACATATTTCCAGAGTTTACAATACATTGGGCAACCGAAAATTTCACAATAATTGTTTTCTATGCAACTGCCATTAAGATTTTCCTTCTTGTTCCTATAACAATGAGGTAAATCATAGATGTACACTTACCACTTCTAAAGAAAAACTGTCCTGTTGGCTTTCTCTCACCAAGGTATGTTGCAAGATGAATCTCACCAAGTTCCACCATACCAGTATTTGCAATCCCATCCAACAACAGAGCTGAATGCAGAAAAAAAAATATTTTATCAATATCTCAAAAGTGGTGATATGAAAAGAAAATAAGTACACGTTGCATTTCCCATAGACTAAGACTGATCTTTGCTTCAAACACTTGAAGCCAAGATTTCTTAAGGAGAAATCAAAGGAAAAATATCAGATCAGAAGAATGCTTAGAAATTATACAGAAAATGCTAATATTTTACAGCTCAAATATTAATATATTGAGTCCTTTTACAACACCAGTGTCCTAAAATCTTCTAGATAAATTCTAAGGTTTCTATGATGTATGTAAGAGACCATACACTTTCCAGCTCATTCACTTTTCAAAGGACCAAAGATGTCTTGGAAGACCTCATGCTAAATGCTGTCATTTACCTTCACTACAAACAACTATGCCAACATCCCTTGACATCAAGTTCTATATTGTATTATAATTCAACCTTTTCAATTAGCAACCAATAAATATCATGTGTATAAGAAATTACATATGACAATTGGAAGCATCAATTAAGTCTTAAGCAGTTTCAATTGCAAACGTGATCAATTTGAAAAAAGTAGCAAGAGAAGCAAGCAGATTGTAAGGGTTTGTGAAAGCAGGAGGATTTTCCGTAAAATTCACTAATTCAAGAAGCATGGAAGATATAAAGCAGTTAATACAAGAAATAACAACAAAATAATAATAAAAAGTCAAAATGACAACTGAACAGAAGCAACAAAAACAGGTCAAATTTGGTACGACAAGAAAAAAATGGTCATGAACAAGAATCAGGAAAATATTCATCTCATATGAATGATATGGGCCACTATATGTGCCAAAATATCAAAGCATTTAAGAAGCATCAGCTTGTCTTTAGTCCAGAAAAAGAAGACATTATCTTCCAAAGCAACGAACTAAAGTTGCAAATCCCCAAGCCTATATTTGTCCAAGAAAACAGTGTCAATAGTAGCTTCTTTGCTTGCTAGTGGCTTGGTTTAGTTTGATTTGATGTTTCTATTTGAGTTAGTTGTTTTGGCCCAAAAGTTAACAAAGCATATGTGTTGAACAGTACTATATATTACACAAAGCATCATCTAGATTGTAGAGAGTAGGGAGGAGGAGTGTGAAGGCAAACAAAGTAGCAAAGATGACCTAGCAGTGAGGATTAAGAACAATTTGACTTTCAAACTTGCAACCTATCATCAATGAACACATACCAATTCTTTTCCAGGCATCAGAAAATTGAGCACAACGATAGCTCCCATCAGAATATACCTGCATTGAAATTTCCATCAACATCCGTTATTAAATATTTAAGAAACATAATAGAATGATGCCTACATGAACTAAAATTAAACGACCCCAACACACACCCCCAAAACCCACCCCACCCCCCATNTACATAAACTAAAATTAAACGACCCCAACACACACCCCCAAAACCCACCCCACCCCCCATCTTGTTTGCTAAAGTCTTGATTTTATGCGACTTTAAATATTGTTTTAAATCATTCATCCAAATAGCTCAAAGCAAAAAGTTAAAGCACAACATTAGTATTCTAATATACCTACTTATGTACAAGGCAACTTTAATCGGTAGACCAATAACATAGATAAAGAACAAAAATAATAACAAACACAGACCCAAAAATGAAATTTGAACTCAAGACCTCTATATCAAATTGGCTTTAATGGCATGTTAAGTAACCATTAATCCTAAAAGCTGAAGCTAAAAAGATAAGGGTAAACGATTATATTTAAGCTCTGTTATATGTGCATAAAAAATACTTTACCAAAAAAGAAAATTGACTTGTATTCAATTCAGCTCCATAGAAGTTAAAAATATAAAGTGACATCCTAGTAAATTTTTAAATTGAATTCATATGGGCAATAGCCTCGAGGTTTCTTTGTGATATCCTTTTTTTTTATTATTTGTGAATATCTCAATTAGTCACCAATTTTAAAGGTGAAATTATATTGATATGTCTTTTCTACGCTATAAAGGGAGATTTTTTCACTCAAACATAATATTCTCCTTCTTTATATATTTCACACAAAACAATCTGGACTTAAATTGTTAAATATCACTTATTTGTTGTTTTAAAATTTATAGGCTGCTCAGATGTACCATTAATTAAAATATATATATTACCAAAAATATTTATTTCGTTATACACACACTAAAATCATTTTATTGTTTTTAATTGTAAACCTAACTAAAAAGTTTCTTCCAACATAGATATCATCAAATATATCAGCATACCAAAACTTAACATGAAAGATTTGCACTTTATTTATATCAAAAGACTTGAAGCAACATGGATGCATTTCTGATCCACAGAAGATGTGTAAATCTCATATCTACATAAAATTGCGTGCCTATGTGTCTATTTGTGAAAATAATAAAAGAAAAATAAAGCCTTTGTATATTAAGGATGCTGGTTCAAATAGAGATCATATGTCAGCAAACTGTATCTTACCTGGATTAGCCATGGCTTAGAATCATTGAATATAGATGGAAAACCCTCAGAGGTAATGACATTAAAAGCATTAATACCATGATCTGACAGAAAGATAAGATATATGAAAATCAGCAGTTTCTAAATTTCTCTAATTATCAAACTTATAAATGAGAAGAAAAAATAAATAAAAGCAAGAAATCTTTGCTAACCAGAAGCAGTAGCATCTAGTAACGGAAGATCTATATTTGAGAAATTTTTCCCACCATGTTGTCCCGTTATCTTGTCAAGAACATGCTAGAGACAAGAAATCAAGGTATTAAATGAAACAATGTAAAACGTGAGAGATAGTAGAAAGAGTTGGGATGCACACAAGCTCGACATATTGATATACAGATTTAACTACTTACAAGTTGCTCATCAATGCCATATATATCATAGTTTCGTTTCCACAATGGATGGATCAGCAACTCATAAGCATATCGGATCTGCAAAGTAAACCACAAACAGCATTATTGGACGAACATGAGATGATAGAATAAAACCAGGTTATGATTATGAAATTTATTGATTGTAATAGGAGGGAAAAGCTCCAACATAAATATAAAGATTAGGTTGAACATGCCAACAATGGAGTACCACTATAAAAAAAGGTATTCCATTTTCTATCTGTTTTTCATACTTTCTTGATATTACAGAGTTTACTAATGAGGCTACCCTGACCTCCAAATGTTATAGTTAACCTTT
This sequence comes from Bursera cuneata, assembly GCA_026212285.1. NCBI lineage: Eukaryota > Viridiplantae > Streptophyta > Magnoliopsida > Sapindales > Burseraceae > Bursera > Bursera cuneata. The sequence continues at coordinate 941 of JANLJB010029024.1, read as the reverse complement.
GTCCTAATGAAAGCTTTTAAACGTACCAATGCATAAATTTCAATGTCCTCTTCCTCTAAAATCCTGTTAATGCTAACATAAAAGTGAAGCAAAATCGTTTCCTAAACTAATACTATCATGAATCTTATTTCGCAGTCATCTACCAGCATCAATATTGATAAAAGAAGTTATGATAAGCAGCTCACGATGTGATCAACAACCTAGTTTGTGAAGAAATTCTATACATATGAGTAAAATTTAAAAACAAATTTCACCAACCCTTAAAAAATCACTAGTGCTTGGAACCTCTTTACCTGAATTCCTGAAACAATTAATTACATAAAATATTATAAATAAATAAATAAACAAAACAAAAGTTGCAATTAAGCAAATAAATAATTTTAAAAAAAAATTACCACTTGGATGAGTGCTTCTCATACGCTTCTTTCACAGCTTCAATAGAACCATACCGTTTCACTCCCAAAACTAAAATTCACAGAACCAAAAAATATTGTATATATTATATTTTTTAAAAAAAAAAACTAAACATATACGCAAAATATGCGTAGAAATAGGAACGGACCGTCGTAATGCGAGGGAGGAAAGGAGCGAGGAAGAACAACGAGCTGATAAAACAAAGCGAGGGCGAAGAGAATCAGAGGCACGGAGTACGCTTTGATCGTTAACACTATTGCCGGCACAGCCATGTGAGTCACATTCACCGTCTGCTTCGCCAGTGAAATAAAGAAGAAAAGAGAGAGAGAGAGTTGGGGAGAGAAATCAATCCCCAACGAAAATGTTGACAAAAATTACGAAAAGTTGGATTTGTCCTTAATTACATTTACTTTGATGACCATGATTTGATGCCACTTTCCGTCTTAAGTACGGTGATTACTATGACATATCCGACCTTTTATTAGGGCATAATTTTTATCTAATTATCTTGTTTTCTGTCATATGAT
>JANLJB010029023.1:0-12976 GCA_026212285.1 Bursera cuneata | reverse complement strand
TTTGAAATTAAGTCAAAAAAATTAAGTCACAATAGCCTGACCCTTTAATATATATTTTTAACTTTTAAAGTGATCAATTATTTCATAAAAATATAATGAAGATATTTTTTCTTTATCTAAACAAATTCTAATAAGATTAAAAGACTTATTTTTGTGATCAATATTAAGTGAATGTTAAAATTAAGGATAGTTAAAAACGTGTACCTTAAGGGTGTATAAAACTTGAAAATTTTATATTTTAATAATAAAAATCATGAAAATATCCCAAAATTATTTTAATAAAAATACGTAATATTTGAGATCTTTAAAGTGCGTTTCAATTAATAAATAAATTAAAGAAATGATTGGTAGACAGTGTAAGTAGTTAACAGTCTCTATAATAAGATAGGTGAAATGAATTTTAGCAAACTATAAGGGATGTAAATGATATTTGCCCTCAACTGGAGTTGCAATTGAGAACTCAACTGATGTAAACACTTCACTTCCGTGAAAATTTTGAAAACAAGGGGAAGCCTTGTCTTCATCATTATCTCCATAGTTCCACAACGACGAAATTAAAGAAAACAATTCCAGAAATGGCTGCTTCTGCTGATTACACTTACAAATCACTTGACAGTATCACCAGGAGCGATATCGAAGGCCTGGGAATACCCTTGGAAGTTGCAGAGCAACTCCATGAAAAGCTCAACGAGATCATCCGTAATTACGGCGCTGCCACTCCAGACACGTGGCAGAACATTTGTAGGAACATCCTTCACCCTGAACTTCCCTTCTCCTTCCATCAGATGCTCTACTATGGTTGCTACAAGGACTTCGGCCCCGACCCACCTGCTTGGTTGCCTAACCCGTAATACTATCTCATTCCCTTCCCTTCAAGTTTAGTTTAGTTTAGTTTTTTTGTATGTCGATGATAATCTCTGCTAGGTTCATAGTTGCATCAATACAGCCAGATTCCTATATTTTCAGTTTCTCTTAGGAAACATGTTCAGATAACTCCAAAAATTCTTCTTGTTGTATGGATAGGGAGGCTGCAAAGTTAACAAATGTTGGCAAGTTATTAGAGAGGCGTGGAAAAGAGTTTCTGGGTTCAAGTTACAAGGATCCCATATCAAGTTTTTCTGATTTTCAGGAATTTTCAGTGTCTGACCCTGAGGTAATATTCATATGACTTTGAGCTCACCTTTCTATTGGTATCTCAAGTTATGCTTCTTTTTAATGAGGTTTTGTTGCGTAAATATGGTTTTCTATCTCTTTGCTTTCTAGGTGTATTGGAAAACAGTTCTGGATGAATTGTGTATATCGTTTTCGGTTCCTCCACAGTGTATTTTAAGTGAGAATTCCTATGGGGAAAGCGGCTTGTCAAACCCGGGCGGGCAATGGCTACCTGGAGCATATGTGAACCCTGCAAAAAATTGCTTGAGTGTAGATAGTATTAGAGGTTTGGATGACATTGTGATAAGATGGCGTGATGAAGGAGATGATGATTTGCCTATAAAGAGTATGACACTTAAGGAATTGCAGGCTGAGGTTTGGTATGCTACTCTTCATATTTAAGCTGTTTAAAGGTGGTTGTCTGTCTGTAGAATAAATTTATGAGTGTTTCTTGATGGAACCATTTAATCCAATGTATCTATAATGGAAGTTTTCAGAAGGTGTATTGGAGAATTTTTCATTATGCCTATGTACAGAAATAATTTTAGTTCACACTTGGCTAGCATAAGCTGGAGTTTTGATAGGTCCAATTGCTGCAATTAGCATATAAGAGAACTTCAAATTGGCACTGCTATTCAAATGGAAAGCAGTTATTCTAATTAATTTTCAGTTCTTAGGAGTACTTATCAATTCTTAGAGGCAGGGCAGACCCTGACTTTATGATTTAGTGGGGCAATCTTGTGAAGATGAGCAATTTAATTTAAATTAATTTAGTTTATTTTCTGGGAAGGGTTGGGGGAGGATGTAAATTACATAGTTAAATATGTAACTTTTAGGGCCAAAGCTAATCAAATAACTATGTAATGTAAAGATGGCCATACATGGATCAGCCCCTGCCAAGGGCTCTCATATAATTTGTAACTTCGAAGTAAGCCACTTAAGATAATGTAGTGTTATCCCTTGGAATGATTTTGTTTAATAGGGATTTTCCTCTATCCTAATGAGAATGATTGAGTTTGAGTAGGTAGATGATGTTTGCATGATGTAACATTTCCTTTGTTCAAAGTTTTACCGACCCTAACTATCATATAACACAACATTTTGTTTGTGACATCTTTGTAGGTTAGTTGCATGTGCACTTAATGCTCTGGGCTTGGACAGGGGATCAGCAATTGCAATTGATATGCCAATGAATGTCAATTCTGTGGTTATATACCTAGCTATTGTTCTGGCAGGATATATTGTTGTATCCATTGCTGATAGTTTTGCGCCATTGGAAATAGCAACACGGCTTAAAATATCGGAAGCTAAAGCCATATTTACTCAGGTTGTCTTTATTCTCCTTTTCAAGACTGTAACATGCTTCTCTACTGTTCATTTATTTAAGGATATATTTGAACTTGGTGATATAGACGGTCAAGGCTGAGAACAATATATCCTGAAAAGGAGACATAGAGAACAATGATGATTAATGATGTGAGACTATGTAAATTTGTACTTTATCAGCCCATATATAAGAAATTACAGTTAGCCATTTCACGAGCTAGTCTTTGAGTTGAACTGGTAAAATTGACTTTTTTCCTGTGTAGCCTCTAAGTTAGTTTAGCCAGTCTTCATTCATGAGTAATAATTTTCCCTTTATTCAATAATTTCTTGTTAGGATCTGATCATTCGTGGTGAAAAAAGCATCCCCTTATATAGGTGAAGTTTTTGTTACTCTCTAGCTACGTACTTGAGTGATATTTTTTCTCTTTTGTTTCATATCATGTCATGTACTCTCATACTTTAGCTTTGGTTCTGCAGTAGAATTGTAGACGCTCAAGCACCTACGGCAATTGTTATCCCTGCCAGAGGCCCTTGCGACAGCATGAAATTACGTGATGGTGACATTTCTTGGCATGATTTTCTGGAAAGAGTAAACAATTTCAAGTATAAAAATTCTATCTGTTTGCCCCTACTAGATTGTTATCCGTGTACATTATCATCTATGTTCTTTTCGCTTCATTTTATTTCATTTTCTTAAACGTCAGATGAGAATGGTTTTTATCTTGTTCTGAAACTTTATTCTTTTGTCATGATACCATTTGTTATCTACACTTAAATAGTTTGAGGGTAGTGAAATCTTAATTTCATCTGATTTAGAAACAGATCTATATCAATTACAATGTGTATACATCATGCTTGTCAGTGCTCAATACCTGGCCTGCCCTCATCTGGGGACTGGTTAATTGATTAATTTCAACATATTGCATTTGAACACATCATGCTTGTCAATGCTTAATTTGTAAGAAGTGTTGATCTCGAAGTTACGTGATTAATGATCTTTTGTTGTCGGTCCAAATAAAATATCAGTGAAGCTCTGATGCTGGTGCTGTATCTGTCCATCTTTTACATCAAACCTGCAGAGATAATGAATTTGAAGCTGTAGAACAACCAGTAGAAGCATTTACAAACATACTGTTCTCATCTGGGACCACAGGTATCTGAAAGAATAAACGTCATAAAGCTTTCTTAACTCATTTCATTTATAGCAAAGTGGTACTTCTTGCTGGAGCATAAACTTGTCAATTCGTAGGCTATAATATAGTGTCAATAATCATCCTGCTTAAATTGTACTGCATTAACCTAAACTGTATAATTCACTTCACATTTTGAAGATGGTGTTGGATTCAATTCCAAAGCTTACACTCTGAAATCACTTTAAGAGCTGCAAAAAGGTTGCATAATTGACTATTAAAGGCCTGACTGCTTATCTTCTGGTATAGGGGAACCAAAAGCAATTCCGTGGACCAATGCAACTCCTCTGAAAGCTGCAGCAGACGCATGGTGCCATATGGATATCCATAAAGGCGATGTTGTTGCTTGGCCAACTAACCTTGGGTGGATGATGGGTCCGTGGTTGGTGTATGCTTCATTGTTAAATGGAGCTTCCATAGCTTTATATAATGGATCCCCCCTTGGGTCTGGCTTTGCTAAGTTTGTACAGGTGTGAAATGATGCTATGTTAAAATGTTGTTTCTCAGTTCAATTCTGGAGTTTCTATCAATCTCTTTTGGTGTCACAACAGTTTAGAGATGCTAGACTACTATATGAGAAAGATTTAAACATACTTCAAAACAAACATTTGCATGTGAAACAAATTAAAATATCATTTATTTATATGCTTTGATTTTAGGGCCAAACAACAATTTGTTTTAGAAATTATCAATTTATCCTTTAATAACTTGTTGCTACTCATGTTAACAAGCTCCTTATTGGATATAATAACCTTGTAATGCATATCTTTCATGTGAAATATTGCAATATTGCATTAAGTGGATATCGACTCAAATTCAGTTCATAGAGCTAATCTAATAAACACAAAAAAAAACCTTCAACAGCCTTTTGAATTCAATTGATTTTGCCATAATGTTCAAAACACATGGAAGAGAGAAAATTAAGTGGTTGGATTTGTACCATTTGAAAACCACAAAAAAGCAATAAGGGGATTTAAGGCTATCAATCATGTGCAGGTTAGTTTGATCTTGATTATAATGTGCCAATCAGCTTTCTGAATATGAACTTTATTTTGCTATTAATTGACCTCACTCCATTATAGATATAGACGTGTCTCTCTGAAGCAAACCTTTTGAAATTACTAGGCTGCTACAGCAATATTCCTCTGAAAATGAGTCAAATAAAATATATTATGTGTAGGCATTAGGGAATTCTTTTTCAATTTCACTTAATTTCCTGTATTTTGTCTAGGATGCTAAGGTAACAATGCTTGGTGTGATCCCAAGTATTGTTCGGACGTGGAAAAGTACAAATTGCATAGCTGGCTATAATTGGTCTGCCATTCGGTAAGTCCTAAAAATCACTACTGAACTTGATTATTGTTGACATAACAGAGTACTCGAGTGGGTGTATCTTTTCACTATCATGCATGTGACTTATTTTATCCAAGTTCAGTTGTATGGATGCTGATTCTGTAGTTTCTGCTTTTCTTGTTGATTTTTCGGCTACTGTTAGGTGCTTTGCCTCCACTGGTGAAGCTTCTAATGTAGATGAGTACTTATGGCTGATGGGGAGAGCTCACTACAAGCCTGTCATTGAATATTGTGGTGGTACAGAGATTGGTGGTGGATTTGTTACTGGATCATTGTTGCAGGCTCAATCAGTGGCTGCGTTTAGTACACCTGCTATGGGCTGCAAGTTGTTTATTCTTGGTGATGATGGTTGTCCTATTGTAAGCAGCACTGAACCCTACGTTAATATGCTAGAGAAGTTTGACCATTATTGCATTGAAGTGAGAGTTGAACTTCAAAGCCCTTCTTTCTTCCCTTATAATCATTGGCAGATTTCCCTCAAAATTATCAATAAGTGAACAGGAATCTTTTGATGTGGTTTTGGTAATGGTGTTCCGGTTGATAATTAATTTGTGTAAAGTTCTTTTGTAATTATATTGTGTTTCTTAATCAAAATTATACACATCGTTGGAACTCACTTTGTTTTAATATTTCAATTATAGCCTCCAAATGTACCAGGGATGGGTGAATTGGCCCTTGGTCCTCTCATGTTTGGTGCTTCAAGTAAACTGCTGAATGCTAATCACTATGATGTCTACTTTAAGGGAATGCCTTCCTGGAATGGACAGGTAAGCAGAACTTATGCCTTTTTACCTTCATTTTAGTGTATCATGTAGGTAAATTCAACTTATGAATTTGAGTTTTCTTTTGCAGATTTTGCGAAGGCATGGGGATGTTTTTGAGCGTACTAACAGAGGATTCTATCGTGCACATGGTCGTGCAGATGATACCATGAATCTTGGGGGCATAAAGGTATGGATTTGAAATTTTGGCATTGACCGTATGAAATTACTGTGTTATGCGTGCCCATGCAAAACAATCTGATTACTCAATGTAGAATACCGTGGAACCCAAAAAGGAAAGGACAAAGAAAAAGTTGTTTTGAACTTGAGCCACCTGTAAATCTTTGAGTTCAGTTGATGTTTAAAACAAATTCTGTAGATGTATGCCGCCTCCATTTTTATAGAGTAACAAAGTGATGCATTGCCGAAATATGTTATCCTTAATTGAAGTACATGGCTGCTCTGTTTAACAGGTTAGTTCGGTTGAGATTGAGCGCATCTGTAATACAGTTGACAGCAATGTCCTTGAAACAGCAGCCATTGGGGTGCCACCACCTGATGGTGGACCTGAGCGACTTGCAATTGCTGTTGTATTCAAGGATTCCAACAACTCACCACCAGACTTGAATCAGTTGAGGATGTCCTTCAATTCAGCAGTGCAGAAGAAACTAAATCCTCTGTTCAGGGTATTGATTTTGGTCCTCTCTAAGCATTAATCATTTCATCAACATATGCTAACTCAATGCTAAAATGTGGCTCCGTAGGTTTCTCATGTTGTTCCCATTCCATCCCTTCCGAGAACCGCAACAAATAAGGTTATGAGAAGAGTGTTGCGAATGCAACTTGGACAACTTGAGCAAGGCTCTAAACTATGATAGAAACAGGACCAACCTGTTTATAAATAAAATCAGCAGCAAACATAAGTTTAAAGTGTTGTAACAGAAACCATGTTGCTCACATGCCTACACATTCATGTATCTGCTCTCAATAATGCCAATCTTATGTTGGGATATTTTATAAATTGATTTTATGTTCAATATGGTGGTTTCAATATGTTATATTAGATATACTTTCCTTAAATTTGCGTTCAATATTTATGTGGTCGGAGTATAGAGAAATAAAATGAGTTGCATATTCTTTTATTTAGCTTTGAGCTTGAATTTTCAATTTGTGGCATGGAAACACCAATAATTGTTGAAGATTTTAATTATTAATTTTTATTTTTAAATGTAAAAAAAAAAAATCCTAATTACATAACAACCATTTTGAGTGTTAGTTTAGTAATTTGATTGACAATATTATATCATTAGTTGATATTACAATTTAGGGGGAGATTATGTAACCCCGGAAAAAAATGCTCTACATTTTTTTTTAAATACATTCATTATTAAATTCTTATAAAATTTAAATTTAATGTAAGATATATGAATAATTCAGAAAACAACCTTTACAGTCAATTGTAAATTAATTGATCAAAATATTAAGATTTTATCAAAATTTGATGAAAGAAATGATTTTTTTTTAATAAATTAGGTAGATTTATATTAATTTTTTTTTATCAAATATAATATAAACCAATGGAGTTTATGTTAGTTAAAGGGGTTTAGTTTTGAAATAAAAAAATTAGAAGAATGTTTTTGAGAATTGAGAAAGATTATAGCCACACCCTAGAGGTAGAATTTGTCATCCATAAATTGTAGAGGTTGGGCTGGGCTTGACTGGGGTGGGCTGGGCCTATTGCTATTGTTGGAGCAGGCCGAGCCCAATTTAATTTTAATCGGCTTTTAAGAATTTTCGCTCATAAACACAAAATTCGAAACAAGCTAGCCTCCTCTTACCTTGAGCTACCCAGAAGCAGAAGGATTGTTGCTTGTTTGTTGGAAGTGGAAGAGACTTAAAGTTCCGATTCTTCGCCAACCCAACAAACAAATTATGTCTTCTCTTTTACTCTCAAACCCTAATCTATCCACTTCATTCCTTCCCAATAACCTGTAAGTTTTTTTTTTTTTCTTTTTCTTGGTGCGAATGATTGAATTTGATTGTTCTCAAGGTTTTAAGGTGTGTGGGTTTTGTGCAGTAATTGTAATCCAACCACGAAAAAAGCGACGCCTTTTTGCCCCATTTCTCGAAGCCCTAGAATCCTCCCACGATGTGCCGCCGATACACCCTATGGAGGTATCTTTTTTAAATTAATTTATGAATTTTGTCAAAATAACTTGGTTTATGTGGTCGAAATTGGTGTATTGATAGAGGAGCTCCTAGCTCAGAACTCAGTAAACAATGGGAAGGCTGAGGAATTTCTGGGTAAAAAAATATGATTTTTATTTATTTTTTAATTTAACTAAATAGTTTAGAAATCCAGTATTCCCCTAATCCTGTTGGTTGAAAGCATCAAATTTATTGATAATGAGGTAGTGATGGTTCAATTGTTGGCCTTGTGGAAGGAATGTATATATTGTGTCTTCTTATCTCTTATGTGTTTGTAAACTGTGCATTCCTGGAGGTTTCTCATATGTATGTAGGTTTATGTCTTCTATGAAATATATCTTTTTCTTCTTATACTACAGGTAATGTCCCTACATTTCCACGAATGAATGTTTGGGATCCTTATAAACGGCTTGGTGTAAGTCCGTATGCCTCCGAGGAAGAGATTTGGGGATCACGCAATTTTCTCTTGGAGCAATATTCCGGCCATGAGAGAAGTCAAGAATCAATAGAAGCTGCTTTTGAGAAATTACTGATGACCAGCTTCAAACAAAGGAAGAAAACTAAAATTAATTTGAAAAGCAGGTTAAAGAAGCAAGTCGAGGAGTCCCCTCCCTGGGTTAAGAACTTACTAAATTTTGTTGAGCTTCCTCCTATGGAAGTTATTTTCAGAAGATTGTTCCTTTTTGCGTTTATGGGTGGCTGGAGTATTATGAATTCTGCTGAAGGCGGGCCTGCTTTCCAGGTTCGTTCTTGCTGTAATTAGATTATGAATGTGACTATCTGACATGGTCCCACTAATCTTTTTTACATGGCCAATAATATGTTTCTGAAGCTGTATAAGTTTAATATGTATTAGAGAGTAGTTATGATCTCATTGGTCTCATGATCAATAAGATTGTCTATAGATGTTGCAAAGTTGAGATAAGTATACCTGTTTACTGTCTCATATATAATTGGTGTTCTTTTTCTTTTTCTTGATAGGCTTTTTGATTTAATGAAATGGGTATTATGTGCCTATGTAGTTTTGTACACTTAAAAGGAGTCATGGAAATTAAAATGTTCAGAAGTGACCTGATAAATTGCATATGAATCTTTCATTCTTTAGTTGGTCTTAACTATCTGCAGTATATGTATTTAAGTTGGATTTTACCGTATCTTGCAAAACACATAGTCTAAACTTAAGTTGGATCATCATGCAACAACATGCACTTCAGTCTTATCTTGGCTCCTGCATTATTTTGCGAGGACCTGTTAGTTTGCTGTGTTGAAACACAAGCATTGGGCTATAAAAAAAGACATTGGCCCAAAGTTTTATCTGTTTAATACTACTGTATTTGTCCGTTTGATATGAGTTCTCCAAATTGTGATAGATTCTACCTTACCTGTTAGACTTAACGGTTTAGTAAGTTGTTACTGATGATCCTAGATTTTGTATAAGAATTTGTGACTGAACTTTATGTAAATATTAATTTTGTGTGCAGGTAGCAGTCTCTTTGGCCGCTTGCATATATTTCCTAAATGAGAAGACGAAGAGCTTGGCTAGAGCGTCAATTATTGGGTAAGTTTAGTAGTGCAGAGAGTGGAAGTTGCTGCTTTTTATTCAATTTACATCTTGGTTTGTTCATACACTCTCTCCCCCCTGTTTTACCAATGGCCATTGTTAGTTACTGACAATTGTGTATCTTCTTCATCACAGACTTGGAGCTCTTGCAAGCGGGTGGATTTGTGGTTCTATCTTTGTCCCCATGATTCCAACGGTTGTAATACATCCAACTTGGACACTTGAGCTTCTAACATCACTAGTAGCATATGTCTTCTTGTTTCTTGCCTGTACTTTCCTCAAATAAAGTTCCAAACTGTTCTATGTTCTTTCTTCACATAAGAATTAAACATTTTCATTGTCACTGAACTAGAGAATGAGTCATCACTTTCATTTTTGTCCATAGTAGTATTGTGAGATTAGGCAAATCTCGCATCTTGTAGCAGCTGTAGTTTGACTGCCGGCTACAGAGGAACATACAGGTTTGATTAATGAGTAGTGAATGTGTCAGAAACAACCATTTTCTTGTACATATAAAATTGAACAAACTATATTAATTAAAAACATTCATAACAGGTCGAAGCTGGCTATGAAGAACACAGATACAAGCTAAGTAAGTGTGACTTAGTTCACCATAATTACTATTACAGCTGAAGATGAATCTCAGATGGTTCCTTATAACCATTAAACGGTTGCTTAATTTATATAACCCTTCAGATCATGGAATCTCCGACCGACCGTAGATGAGGAAAATCTGACCTAAGTTTCAGGCAAGAATAAGACGGAAATCGGATAGTGCCAATACTACAGTTAATCATATTAAAGAAGTATTAACAACCAACAACCCATCATCAGTTGACGGAGAGAAGAAAGCAGTGAAACAAAATAACTAACAGAGAGCAACAAGATAGCTACGGAAAGTGTAGGCCCAAAAGAAAAGGACCAATGCAAGGGTAACAACTCAAAAGAGGAAATTAAAAGACACACAATGGAAATGCTAGGAGGAGGTTGAAGACAGATCAATGTTAATTAAAGATGATTGATCCACGTCAACACTAACAATGTACGTTTAACCAATAGAATTGTTTCTCTCGACATCACTACTTGTCTATAAATACCAACCTTGAGGAGGGAGGAGACACTTTTTATCAGTTTATAAGAAGTTCCAGATTACTGAAATTCTCTCCTTTTGTCTTTGTTTGGATGCTTTTCCTCTTTCTCATATTTTCCCTCACTTTCTCTCTGTGGTTAGAATTAAGAAATCATATGAAGTTCACCTTCATTTTTTAACTATATGAGCATCCTGATGATGCTTCTCAGATGAATCATTTGTCAACTGCCTCTCAATTACATTTTGTATCAATTCTCGAACCTAAGAATAATGTTTTTCCTGAATAATTTTCCAATTCCATTTTGTATCAATTGCTGAACCTGAGACTATTGTCGTTCCTCCTCCAAATTTAGTGATGAATGTAGCAATAACTATGCAGATGATTGGAAAGTTGAATCAAAAGATTGAACAGTTGGAAGATGCTAATGAAAAACAGTTTGTTTACTTGAAAGAATTATTGCAACAAATTACAGATTTGAAGGCTAAGGTGATTGAATTATCCTCAGATTGTGTTTTATCACCTAAGCATGATTATAATCACGCATCACCTACTGTCAGTCAACCTTCCAAGAATTAATGACGGTAAAATAGAACTTATATCCGTGCTCTTGTAAACCTAGAAGATGTGAGACGATGAGGGCTGAAGCTTTTATTCGACTTGAAGAAGATGAAGCTCGATCAGCTTTTATGACTTTAGTTGTCGATGTTCATAGTTTCATTTGACCAAAATTCTGGATATGAAAGAAAAAGGTCATCGTTTTGTTATATAGATTAATGGTAGACTAGAGGAGCAAGATGGTGGCAGTTGTGCGTCACCAACCATGGTGGAGGAGACAATGTTGATTTCGTTATTTTTTTATCAATGAGTGGCGGAGAAGATAGCCATCTAAGTTATTTGTTAACCATAGATCGAATGGATCAGCGATGACTATCAATGCATCTTGTCGACGAATCATCAGGGCTAGTCGCATTTGGTTCTCTTTCTTTTATGTTCTTCTAAGTTCTTCTTGATTATCTGGTTTTGTAATGCCCCTGACCCATCATGCTTTCATTATGCAATCTAATCTAGAAATTCATTTATTGCAACAATGACATAGATATGATCATATGAAAGAAAGTAGATAATCTGTAAAAGAACTCAATAGTGACTTTTCGTAGCTGCTAGATCAGGCATCGTACGAGGATGTTCTTATTATGGACGTATAAGATATAGTTCTGTTATGGGCTTACAAGTTCAATATTGTTGGACAAGTTATTGAGATTTAGTTCTGTTAAGAGTTTACAAGTTCAACATTGTTGGACAAATTATTGATTCAGGTATAAAATAGACATACAGTAGATGCTTCTGTTATGCATGGTTATGGATTTCATTCAGAAAAAGAATAAGATGCAACAAACCAAATCAATTTGCGATCTACAAAAAATAAATAAGCAAGAGACATCATTATAAATAAAGTTGCAATAAAAATTAAAGTCAATATCAATTGCTTAATGTTAGCATTATATTGAAGACAATTCTATAATTAAGGAACTAAACAGTTAGGATGTAATTAGTCTATTAAGTATGTTATTTAACTGAACACTATTCAGTTAGTATATAAGTACTGTACTTTTCTCAGAAGATTAATAACACAAGTACAATTCATTTCACTTCTTCTTGACGAGCTAGAACTTTAAGGTAACTAGAAAGTGATGGTTCAACAAGCATGATGGTGAAAGAACTTATGATGACATGATGTTCAATTTGTTGACTTAGCAATCATTGATGAAATGACATGCATATGTATATGTATGATGTAGGGAAAAAAAACTTTCAACATATATTAGATTTTATGAATTCTTCAAATTCTAGCGGCAATTTCTGTGTCATATGAGATTTTCTAAAGGACACTCTTCAGAAGCTCCTGAAAGTTCAAAGAATCTAGTGACTTCTATATCGATTGCTACCTCAAATCTCATACTTCCGAACAGTCTGCCATCAGCTTCGATCAAGCTCCCCAAGAATAACTATGGCTTCTAGAGATCAAAGATATTATCTAATCTTTGAGCCTATGATCTAGACGGTTATGTTGATGGTTCAAAAACATGTCCCTCCCTAGGTTACATGAACAATCGGTGCAAGATTCAGTCAATGCAGTTAGTCAAATCAATCCTGCATTTTTGGAATGGAATTGAGCTGATCAATTTGTGTTCAGCTGGTTGTTATCCTCAATTTCATCCATGTTTGGACATTTTGCTAGCTACTCTTCTTCCAAGGATGTGTGGAGTTCATTGGAGAAGTTGTTCTACACAAAATCAAGAGCTCGAGCCATGCATCTGAAGCACATTCTACAAA
>JANLJB010029021.1:0-12971 GCA_026212285.1 Bursera cuneata | reverse complement strand
GCCGCCAGATTTCCCGCCAGAGTCCTTCTGGCTGTCTAAAGACGCTGAGTTTGACTGGTTCGATCGTAACGCTTTCTACGAACGTAAAGAATCCCAGAAAGGAAACTCCAACTCCACCAATCTCAACCCTAATCCGAGTTCAACTTCGCAGAGATTTTCGTCCGCTTTGAAGTCCAAAGCCTCCATCATTGGCCTGCCCAAGCCGCAGAAAACTATTGTTGATACCAAGAGCAAGAGGAACTGTAAGCCGGGCAACACCCGCTGGTTTCCGAAACGTTCCGGCTCTATTCTCAAATCGGATGCTACGGTGATCGAACCGTCTTCTCCCAAGGTCTCGTGCATGGGACGAGTCAGATCCAAAAGGGATCGCCGTAGATTGAAGAACCGTCAACGCTCCGCTTCTGAATCCGAACCCGTAAAGAGCAAATCGGAAAGGAAAGGAAAAACCGGATTATTTTCCAGTCTTCGGGCGATATTCCGGTCCGGTTGCAAGAAAAGAACGGAGAGTGACACGTGGGAGTGCTTGAAAGAACCTTCATCGACATCAAGAAAGAGTTCCACGGTTATAAGTCACGACATTCGGGACCGGTTGCCTCCCGGTGACATAGACGCGCCGCCGAGGAGGAGCGTAACCGCAAGTGAACCGCGAATGAGTCTGGACGGTGAACCGGTTGGTTTGGGTGGAATGAAGCGGTTCACGTCCGGTAGGAGGTCAGACGCGTGGGCTGCTGACGTGGCATGATCTAGGACGTCGGATCGGTATTTTTTCGTGTGCCCAGAGCAAGCGAGTTGGGTACAGTCAAGAACTTGATTGGGGTGTTTTATTGGGGCCCGCTTCGATTTTTAAATGGTCGTTGGAATGGTGTAATAACGGTTTTCCCCAGCCAGGTAAAAAGGTGATTAAAAGTTATAATAGGCTTTTCTTGTAATTTTGTTTTGTTTTGAGTTGGACAAGGGTTTGTAAATATTTTATAGAGTGGTTTTGGGATGCTTTGTAAATTTTCTTGTAAAACTTTTAATAATATATTTTTTTGGAAGCATATGTGGATGTTTATTGTTTGAATATCAACTTTTTAACAATAATTGGACGCTTTCTAAGGTTATAAAACGTGAATTCGAAAGCAATTATAAACAATATTTACTTATATCAAATACCAATATTGAAATATAATTTCATTTTTATATATTAAAGAAGAAAATTACAAAGGGCTACTCTTGAAAGTGAATTGGTTGGTGCTTTGAGAATAAAAAAAAAAAAAAAAGAACAACTTTTGCGGTGGGTTTGATTTGATTGATGTCTTGATAAAATAGAGGTCAAATATTTGTACGATTGCCCTTAATTTCTGCGTTGATGACTCGATTTTCAAAGGGTTACATGTAAGTCTAATTTGGTTTGGTGGGGCTGGGTCGCAGGGTGAGGTGAGGAGTCCCTGTTGGGGAAGATGGTAATGTTGACTCTTTCAGGTCGACAACATGATGTGAGTTGATTTATTGATTAGCATTTTCTCGACTTGTTTGCCTTCTCTAACCAATCTTCTTTAATTTCTCTCTGGAAAATGAGTTTCTCACTTGCCAAACATCTAAATCATGTTAAATCTTGAAACGGATCGGAATCATGTTAACCCTTTAATTGAATTATATCGTGTTATTTGCCTAATAATACTTGCAATCCCATAACCTTATTCAAACAAATAAAGAATAGTTGGATTATGATACCAACAGAAAGGAATTATAAAACATATAAGTATGTTTCTTAAATTTTAAGAAAGGAAATATCATTGGATGAAATCTACAACATTGGCAGTGCAATTGGGAGAGAGACGTGTTTACTGAAATCCACCTTGGATAAGACAAGTTTCACAAATAGTTACTTATTGAAATTTCAAAGCAATCGCCAAGTTTGACTCACATGGGAGAGACAAGGTGCATTTATTGATCAATTACTGTTAATTTAACATCAATTTTACCCTTGTACGAAGTTAGGTAGAGGTATTCAGACTCAAAAACTTTTTTGTTTTATCATACATATTATTTTAAATAAAAATTTCATTGTTTTTATCAAATCTATATTTATCACTTTTTCTTAAAAATTAACATTAATTAATTGATAAAAATTTAATGCTGGTTCTAGACACATTTAAGATAACCCTTAATATAAAACGAAATAAGGATGTTAATAATTTTTTTTTAAAAATTGATTACAAAAATCATTAGTAAACATATTTATATTAATGTCCTACACTGTTTTGGAATTTTTTTAATTTATTTTTGTTGTATTCTTTATTCAATTAATTTTCTATATTTTTAATTTATGTTATGTTCACTATATAATAATATTTTTGGAATTATGATATATGAGTGAAGTAAAAATAATTTTTTTTAAACTAGAAGTCTATACTTTAAAAATGATTCTGAAAGTAAAATCCTTAATACAAATACCCCCACACAATAAATTTTACTATCTTCTGAATAATTTTATATATTTTAAATTTATATTTTAATTTAAAATTAGAATTAACATTATAAACATCTCTCTTCCAAATTATGTAGTATTTTATTTATATAACTAATGTGGCATAATATCATTGAATAGTAAAATTTTGTAATAAATAAAACAGATTTCAATATTTTTTGCCATATTAAGTATGAGAATGATTATATAAGTTGGTTGTATATATATAATATAATCATTAAATAATGTTATCAATGTATTGTTAGATAAATGACACTATCCATTATAATATATATATATATATATATATATATATAGAGAGAGAGAGAGAGAGAGAGAGAGAGAGAGAGAGAGAGAGAGAGAGCTTTAATTAATTAGCACAATGCAACATTTGGACTCTCTCTTATGATGTATTCTATTAAGAGTTGGTTGAGAATTAAATGAATAAGGTTGGCATTGTATTATCAAGAATTAATATTCCCTGATAGACAAAACTGTATTTGCCGGAGATTTCAAGGAAGAATGATGCAGAATGATAATAATCTCTAATCAATTAATTATAATTTATCATTAAATTAATCCTTAAAAAATTAGTCTGTCCATTAATCCGTTACAAGTGAAAATTGGTCTATCCGTTGGCCCGTCATTAATAAAAATTGGTCTGCCCATTGATCCGTTAAAAGGAGTTTCAAAATGTACTTAGAAATAATAAGGGTATTTTGATCCAGCCGTATGAACTTAGTTAGAAAAATCTCAAAATTATGAGATCTGTTATTTTTCAGAAGAACTGCTAAAATTTGGTGAACTGCTAAAATTTGGTTATTTCCTGTAATTTTCTCTAAAACTAAGCTATAAACATCGAATAGACAACATTACTCAATTGAGATAATGAAATAGGATAACAAATGGTATAATTACTATCAATAAATATTAATTTCATAATTTATTGTCTAAAAGTTCGGACATGAATTTGAGATGTTGAATATTGCACTTAGAACTTATAGCTCAATAGAGGATGATAAAAATAATATATATAAAGGAGACTATCCATTATAAAAATTATAATATATATATAATCAATTAGCACTATGTCTGATGCAACATTCTGGACTCTCTATTATTGTCCATTCTAAAGATTGTTAGTTGAGAATTTAATGAATAAGGTTGGAATTGTATTATCAAGAATTAATAATATTATAGAACTGACAAAATTGTATGTGCCTGAGATTCAAGGAATAATCATGCAGAGAGTGATAATCTTTATTCAATCATATCATCATGATATCAACATTTATCTAATCCAAAAAAATGAGAAAATTAATAAAAGAGAAAGGCTTAATGAACCCTTAACAAAAATTGAAACTTGATTCATTTATAAAACTATTTGCTATCTATTCATATTCTAATTAAGCTATTTTGGTATGGTATAGTTTTGAGTGGTGCTATATCACACCTAAATGCACTCTCTACACTTCAATTTTAATTAAAAAAAAAATATCAAACTATTATTCTTGAATCAAATTACTAATAAAGACATAACAAAAGAAAAGAGTATTATCTTTATTGAAATGAAAATAATGTAATTTTTTATGCACATAGTATATACGTATCCTATAATGTAAACCCTAATTTCTTTTTCCTTTTCCTTGGATATCAAATAAACGTAAACATACTAAAAATACTCTTTTTAAGTGCTTTATTTGTTTCAAATCGAATTAGTTAAGAGAAATTATAATTTGTGTTTGTCTACTCTAAGTGTTTTCTATGTTTCTAAACGAAATAGTTAACTCAAATT
Source organism: Bursera cuneata (assembly GCA_026212285.1). Classification (NCBI taxonomy): domain Eukaryota; kingdom Viridiplantae; phylum Streptophyta; class Magnoliopsida; order Sapindales; family Burseraceae; genus Bursera; species Bursera cuneata. The sequence continues at coordinate 8,724 of JANLJB010029021.1, read as the reverse complement.
TTAATTTGAGTTTGTAGATAAAACAAGTTTCGATATTAATTGCAGTCAGAATAGGAAAGGAAGGTAGATAAGAAATAAATTATTCCCAGGAACTTGTATAGTACTAACAGTATTCTTCACGTGTAGTAGCTTTAATTGCAGATGTAAATAATTTTTATAGAAAAAGCTTTACTGTAAGAGACAAATTTCTGAAGAAAAGAGATTTAAATCATAAGAGTAGAGATGATATGCATAAAATACTCTTTTAAATAAAGATATATACGATATTTAAAGGGATTCATAGAGTAAAATTTTAAAATTTTAAAATTTGAGTAAGAGTGTTTTGAGAAATGAGGTTTGTAGAGTATTGTTGGACTTGAGTTAGGTTGAGTCAAGCGCTCATGACAAGCTGTTCAACAACCAACAACACAACTCACATGAGGATACAATTGCTAGAAGCAGTTGCGCATTTGAATTAAGCAACTACTTCAAGCAGTTGCACTCTCTCATGTTCTTGACAATAGAACAAGGAACTGGTTCGACGAGAGGGGTATGTAAGTGTTTTAGAGACAGAGAGAGTAGAGGAGAAAGAGAAAGAGAGAGGGCATCTACATTGTGATTAGAGAGATTTTTCATACATCATGATTAATCTTTAGGCTGTGATTCTACTCTAAGGTAAGTAATTCAATCCTTATATTTTCCGTCATTGTTACCTAAGGATATTAGAATGATTTCTAGTATGTTTTCTTTGTTGTATGTATATTACTCGTTTTTTGGGGTAATACTAAAAATAAATAATTGTCATACCCAAAACTTTGAAGACTCCTATCTCTGTGCTTGTTGCATCAAATTTGATGAATGATTTTGTTTTAAAGCTATCATTTCAAGCTACGAAACGACAAATTACTTGCTTAAATGGATTTAGTAGATTGAGAGAACGAATGAATTAAAAAATATTGATCTAGCCTCGCTTTTCCTGTTTTTGAATTGCGCAAAATCGAAACTTTCGAGCCTTATAACTTTGTTTGTATATCTTCAAATTTGATGATTGATGACCCCTTATAAAGCTTGTATTGCACTTCAAAATTATGTATTGTATGCTTAAAATGAACCAGTATACTAAGAGAATGCATGAGTTGAAGTCGCTGTTTTTTATTTCATTTTTCTAGTTTTTTGGTGTTTAAATCCAACACTTCAAAAATTCATAACTTTGGTTCTAGAGCTTCAAATTGAACGAATTGTTAATCGTTAGAAAGTTCTTGTTCTATCTTCAAATCAGTATTTTTTTTTTGCCTAAAATGCATAAGTACAAGAAGAGATGAATAGTACCTTCTCTTTAGAAATCTTTTGAGGGAGAGTGAGATTCACCCCTCTTTACCAAAAATAAAAACTGAGACCATCTTTGAGCTGCTTAAGTTATATTGAATAAAATGGTGGTGGCCTGGTGATCAACAGGTGACAGGAAGTCGACGTGTGTATGTTACGTGCCTCAAGCAATGAACCATCTTGTTGGACTCTGATTTTGACACCATATTTTTGTTTGATCCAAAATTTATTAATCTTTCTAATGGTGATTTAATATATTTTTTGAAAAATTTTACTAATTATTTATAAATTTTCTTAAAAAAGTCCTTAAAAATCACCATAAAATTATTTTAATTTGAAATTTAAGAACATTAATTTTGGGATCATGTTAGCATGCTATGAATATTGGGTCTTAGTGGGAGGTTATTGGATCTCCAATGTCAGCATTTTATATTCTTTTGCACTTTGAGAAAGAAAATATAACAATCACATATTATTTTACTTTGTGTAGATGGTATGCATAATTCGAACCCTGTGCAAGAGAGACATTTTACACTATATCAAGACTTCAAAAAGAGTATTTTTCTACAACATGAACTTATTTGTAAAGGAAAACATGGAGGCTTTTTGAAAATTGTTTTAAACATATGTACCTAATAGTTCACTTACGTGATCATCTTTTGAATGAAACGACACTTGTTTTTGTTAAAAAAAACTCATTCTGTGATTTAAATGTGCATGATCTGATTTGAACAATAAGATAACAGTGGGGCTAATAATTTTGTATACAACTCTTGCTTGTGAGATAGATTTATTACATGAACGTCATTGTTTATTAAAATCTGTGTAGTGCATGACACATAGGTCATGCACTAGAGAAAGACCCTTGGTTTGAGAAGACAACAGTGGATAGAGTTATGAAAAAGGAATAGTGGTTGCTTGTTGCTCTATGAGTGGGCTAAGATGAGTTACAAGAAATAAAAGAAAATGATAGTAGTAAATATTCATGAAGCTAGTGAATATTTCTTTAAAAGGTATCGCCTTGACAAGGTTAGAATGACATCTATATTTATTTGACATTTAAATCGAACATGATAATATCCGCTATCATGGAAAACCTGATTAGCCAGATTTGAAATCTTAATTTGGTGCAAATGATATGCGAGTTATTGAGAATTCAGGTTAGGTACTTGGGTAGTGACTAAACTTAGATTTGTATATTGAGATCAAAGACATATACACTTTTTTTTTATTTAAAAGTTAAATCAATGTAGCACATATACTATGTTGCTCTTTTTGTGGCAATACAAAAAATGAGTATGTGAATCCATGTCTCCTCATTGTGCAAATTTCATTAAGATTGAAAAGATTGCTCTTTATATGTATCCTATGTGACTATCCACTATGTTTTGAAGTATTTAATTGATGATTGATAATTTAACACGTTATTTATGGCTATGACACAATGCAAAGTCTATTAAATATGTCTAAGAAAGCAATTAATTTGAAATTAAAGGACATGAATGTGATAGGAAAACTTTTTTTTTGGTTGTTAAATCAAACACATGTGTTCACTGGTCGACTAGTTGTAAAAGTCATATTAGGGCTTGATAAAATTGTGAATACATTGAGTATCACGAGTAAAGCATAATTCTTAATAAAAGAATTGAATATGCTACAACTGATGTAACAAAATAAATCTGGGATATGATAGGGCTAGGCAAGGTCGGGTTTGGCTCAACCCAACAAAAACCTGAAACCCGACGGGTTCAGGTTGGTCAGGTTCATGTCGAGTTTGGGTCGGGTTAAATAGTTTTGATTTTTTAACTATTTGGATCGGTTTAATTAACACAATTTTATATAATAAATAAAATTTGTTTACATAATGTACATAAAATGAAATGTAGCCAAGTGGTAATCTTATTAAAGGTATAAGAGATGGTAAAGGGTTAGAATATTATTGACTGTAACCTATTTTAAATATTTTTGAAACAATGCCTTCGGTTCGGGTCATTGGGTTTTACCAATAGGCTAACCCAACAAAAACCCGATGGGTCGGGTCAGGTAAATTTACCTAGCCCTACGATATGATGAACAAAATTTGAAGATTTTTTGTATATACTTACAATTGAGAATATTAGCTCTTGTACATATATTATTGTACATTATTGTGTTCATGGGTTACACAATGTATTTGCTCGAATGACTCTATTATGACTTAGTGTTAATTTTGTCATTGTTGTTTGTTTGTTTCTGCTTGACTTTCCACCATATGCGAGTAAGAGATATTGGACTTGGGTCAGATTGGATAAGGCGTCCATAATGGACTGTCCAACAACCAACAACCTAACCCATATGAGGATGTAACAGATAGAAGCAATTCTACATTTGAAATAAGTAACGGCTTCAAGCAGTTGCACTATCTCACGTTCTAAAAGATAGAACAGGGAACTAGTGCTAAGAAAGGTGTGTGTAAGTGTTTTAGAGACAGAGAGCAAAGAGGAAGAGAGAGAGTAGAAGAGAAAGAGAGAGAGAGAGGGCATATACATTATGATTAAAGAGATTTTTTTCTGTATGGTGATTAATTTCTAGGCTGTGATTCCATTCTAAGGTAAGGATTCAATCCTTATATTTTTCATCAAGTATATTTAGGGATTTATATAGCCCTACCCCAAAGTTTTATTTAGTTGTAACTAAAGAATAATTTATGAATGATTAAAGAGTACTTTTTTTAAGTTCATTTGTGAGAGGAAGCTCAAAATTTAAGTGATAATGATAAATGAGAGAATTAAGTTAATTAATTAAATTACTTTTAAGTAATTGCGAGAAATCAATATGTAAAACAAATAGTTTCACATATTAATGGTTAAATTCTAATATAAGTCTTTTTATTATATATATATATGTACCATTAATTTTCTACAGTCCAATAATTATAGATGAAAGTTAAAAAGTAGTTATTTTCTATGTCAATTTAACAACTTTCCACCGTTCAACTTTTCACCATTTAATTGTAAAACAAGCCAATATCATGGAGGAGCAAAAATTTCAAGGTGAAAAAAGAACTGAAAAAAGCACATTTAAAATTTATATAATGAAATAGCAAACTAATTAACTCACAAGAAATTTTTTTAATTGACCATTCAATATTTATATATATATATATATAGAATATTAACAGAAGTTCTTTAATAAGCTCTACTTCCGTAAACACTAAACAATACTTGATACCTTACTGAAAGGGAACTTAAAATAACCTGAAATATTACTCATCGGCGTCAGCTACTTGTGGCTCGCTATGCAATTCTATCCTTCTGCCATTCAGTGCCTGCACAGGCCTTGAGTTGTTCTTGTATTCTTCTCCTAATGGAGCTCTCAAAGCCTCTACCTGCTCCCTTGAAATTGATCTCACCTGCACATTTAATTTTTTGCCATTATTATTGTCAAACTATATATATATATATATATATATATATATCCCTACAATGCATTTTGCTAATAATTAACCTAACTAATACCCTAATTAATGTTTGTTGATTGTAAAAGGGTTTTCTGCGAGATCACGACGGAGTAAGAAATTCTATTTAGTGGGAACCATCTTAATTACATAATAAGAAAGTTAAAATAATTCTTTGTTTGTAATTCTTAAATTTATTATTCGAGGCTGAATTGACTCTGCTACCACAGTCAAATATAAGTGAAATGTATACCTTGGCGAGGATGATCCAGGTAACGTTCTCGGTGCATGGAGGAGTGGTGAAAGAACCTTTATATGTGTAATACTTGCGCGTATTTCGTCTCATGTGCTTAGTATCCACTTTCCCTGTTGGGATCTTGGTTGCTTCCTCATTGTTTGGGCTCTTCATCCCCGCCAGCTGATGCAAGTACTTCTCTATCTGCAATTATAGAAGAAATGATATTTTTATTATCTACATATTTTTCATCTTCTCTAAATTCAGGATTTTAACTTAAATATGCTAAGTAATGTGAGAGAAAGCAAGTATCCAACCTAAAAATTTTAACAGTATCTATTGTGCGGATGAATTGATTCTCATTATAAACTCAAAAACTTTCCTTACACCACTACATAACCTATAGTGTGTTCATCAGGGTTTGTGGTCTTGTTGGAATATCAAGTCCTCATTGTCACATATCTCCGAATTGGATGAGACTTATAGTGTGCATCACTATATTAGAACACTAAGAACTTGATATATAGTGCGTAATGATAGTTTGGCAAGTTTGTTTCACATGTCAGAGCTAGAGGAACTAGATATCAAAAAGGTTAACTCATTCGGTGTAGACCCAATCTTTTTTATAAAGTCAAGACATTCCTTTCTAATTATTCAACGTAGGAAAACGCAAACACGTAAGAATACAATTCAACATACTATAAATTTATTAACTTGACTGGAACGATATATTATGCTCATTATACTTAAATTATGATATTGAAAGTGTAGAATATTCCGGTGATATGCATATGTACCTTGTTGAGAAGAGTATCTGGGGCACCATATTTGTAAAGGATTGATACTACAGCGGTGCTGTAATCATCTGCCTCATGAACTATATGAAGTTCGGCTGGGAAACTGTCTTTATTGTAATTGGACATCAGTTTACATTTAGAAGAAGGAAAAACATTTTCTAAGAAACAAAATTAAGTTGGAATTGGAAATCAGTTGAGATTAGAGCGAAGAAAAACAATTGGAAAGAAAGAAAAATAAGTGTATTATAAGTTGAGATTATTTGCACTCATAAAAACACGCTACACACATTTTTTTTCTTTTACTAAATGTACATGTTACTGGATTTAATTTCAAAGTCAACCTGAACTCGAGTCTGACCTGCTAAAATCAATTATATTAGTTAACCAATCTAACCTGACCTGAATCCAACCCAAACTGATCACGTCGGGTTCATTTTTATCCGAATCCGACACTGGGTCCATTAATGCCAACCCGCCGGATTGTCGGATCCGACCCGTCTCGACCCGTGCCCACACCTAAGATTAACATTAGCATATGTAGAAAATAATTCAAAATTATTCTTTTGTCCATGAAGACGCCTCTTTAAATGAATATACTAAAGAATTTAATGTTGATTATTTTAACATTGAGTGTACATAGTCAATAATCTTATCAAGTCAATAACATAGCAAATCATTAAATATAAAAGTTAGGATCAATAGCTCCATAAATTAAATAAAATGAACGTCAAATTATTCGCATATTTTATATTTATCATCAAATATTGGCATAAAAAGAGAAAGTGAGTGAGAAAGAGCATACGTTTCTCCATCAATTTGATGCTCAGAAGGAGTATGCCAGTGCATTTGCTTGAACTTGTATTTCTTACCATTTAACCAAAAGCCTCCAACGTCCTTTTCATTATATACCATCTGCACACATAAAGCGTTAAAATTAAAATTAAACCAATTAAACATAATCCTGCATAATACACATTAAACCAATTAAAATTAGTACTTGAATTAAAAAAAGAAAAAGGAATTAACGAACCCCAATAACGAAGTCAAAATTAATGACAGTAGCATTTGCAGCAGCGGAATAATTCTGATTTAAGGGTTTCAAATTCTTGTTGTGGATGGTTTGGTTCCTTACAATGTTTACTGGAGACTGGTTTTTCCCTGTTAAGCATGGTGAATAAGATGGACTCAATTTGCCCCAGTTGCTTGGGCCCAAATATCCTTTGTAAGTGAATTTCACTGAATGTCCCTCCGCTATCAACAAAATTAATTTATTATGTTAGAAGAAACAAATACTACTGAAGGAGAAAAAAAAAAAAGGTTCATGATTAAGGAGCAAATCTTGGGGGAATTGTGAAGAAAAAGGAGAAATACATATGACTTCTTAAACAAATATATAGACAAGAGAAATTACAGAAGATGAATACCCTCATCAACATTTGCAGAAACAACATTAAGCAGCAATGCAACTGCGAGGATGGAGAATGAGGAACGAGGGATCATTTTTCTCTCTTCTCTGATAATAATCTTTACTACTCTTGCGCTTTGGTTTGCTTCACAAGTAGCTATAAAAGTTATGTGGCTCAACTTGGGGCTATAATATTCTTTCTTCACGACTAGCTGCATGCAACTGCTGCTATATTTAACAATTTCTTATCTGCCAAATTTAGAAGTGTTTACCGAGAGTATTGGGGTACCTTTGCTTAACCAACTGATTTTATCTTAATAAACTAAAGTTATTTTTGTTCTTCTCTGTTAGAACAAAACTATATACTAGCTTTTGCTCTGTTACGGCTAGCATAAAAATGTAAAATTAAGCCCAGATCACTGAGTAACGAAGAGAAAATGATTTCTTGATTATTATTGAAAACAAGGAGGAGGAAAATTCTACAATAATTCATGATAGAATTTGATAACTCTTCACCTGACGTAGTTTAGTTTGAGTTCCTTTTATCAACTTTGTTTATTTGCACCATAATTTTGATGGGAATGATATTTTGATTCCTCGTAGTACCAGTAATTGAACATCTTTTTATGTTTAATTAGTGTCGCAGTGTTGGCTCTTTAATCCTTGAATGAAAACGTGGAGATTTGTTATTTAGTGTTCTAAAATTGGTTGATCTTTGATTGTGTCTTCTAAAAAGAATGAAAAAAAAAAAAATTCCCTGTTTGGTTTTTATCCTATAACAGTTTCTTGTATATTATAGATGTCTGATCACTGGTAATGGAGGGAATTCACGTACATTTCTTGGATGCCTGTGGGGGCTTTTTGGAAGGGTTATCCATGTAGGCTGGAGTATCTGGGGCAAAGCTGAGAACAAGAGAAGTGGTTGTTGTTGATGCATGAGTGCCAGTCTTTTGAATTCACGGAAATGGACCAAAGAGAATAGTATCTTTTGAAGTGTTTGTTTGAATAACTTTGTTCTATTTACTGCACTCAACCTAGCTGGACTTGCTGTAGATGATAAACTTGTATAGTGAAATTAGCTTGTTGTCTTCTAGTAAACTTGTTACAGCATGACCCTTTTATCAACCTATTCAGCAGAAGTGGGGCTGTTAAGCATTTGATTGCTAGTACACTGTTGAATCATGTTAATATGTGGTCCACAGGGTTATATAAGTTTGGAATTTGCAGTCAAATGTCCAGGTGTTTTGGGGCACGTTGCTCCCCTTCAAATCGTGTAACGTGGGCTAGAGAATAACAAGTGAAGCAGATCAGATTTTCATTCAAATATTATACCAGAATTGGGTGCCTATATTCTGCTTAGAGGCAATAATAGAAGGTGATGAGGAGAAGACTTGCAGCAAATAATCAGAGAAATGATGTCACGGAAATCCTAGGTGTGCAATGAATGAAGTGCGCGCGCCTCAGAGATCCGAGGGATGTTAAGCAATGCCTGTTTATGCATGATCTTTGTAGGCGACCGACCTGCCCGTTGATTGCCTTGCCGAGG
>JANLJB010029020.1:0-12969 GCA_026212285.1 Bursera cuneata | reverse complement strand
GGGTAAGTGTTAGTTTACGAAAAGGTTGGGGCTGAGTGTTTTCATGAAGTCTATTTGGGGGGTTCAAGTAAATTTCCCTATATATATTTGGAAAAATTAACATTCACTCCTAATATTTTGTTCGTAGACCATTGAGAATTAGTTCCAAGAGGCATTGAGAAAACTAAAGTATGTGATTTATAACATCTTGAGTTTATATCGTTGTTGAATTAATGAGAAATCATGCATGTAAAGGTTTGGTTGAACGCTGAAGTAAGTTTGTAGATCTTGATAATTTACCAAAAATTACTTTTTTTTCTTTAATTTTTTAAAAACAATAGCTAATTAATTTCACCAATTATTCATTTAAATTGTACCATTGTTGAAAAAAAAAAAACAGAAAGATGTGCCGGGTTTGTTTAGGAAATAGATAAGGTACATATGTATACTCTAATTAATATATTTAAGGGTTGTAGTGTTAGTTTTCACCCAAGATCATAATTAGGAATAATTTGCACACGAAAAAGAGTTGAAATACTTACGTAACTTTAAACTAGTGATAGTGGATGCTTCCAAAGAAAAAGTTGATGACATTAAAAACTTCTTTCTCCAATCTACTCCTCTAATGGCTAAGAACACCTGTATTCCAATGAACTTCACTTGAATTGCTAGATTCCCATAAATTTTTGACAAAAATTGAATTTGAGAGAGAACAAGGAGGAGTAGCCAAATTTGAAGGCTAGAAGAGAGAAAAAATCTTCTTTTTTTCTTTTTTAAAGAAAAGACAAAGTGGTAGATATCTTTCACGTATCGAATTGTCAAATTCTAATAAAATTTTGATGGGAATTTTTTTATTGTATTTTTACTAAATTAAACATCAATTAATTATTTTTATTGCTAATTGAGGTTATTTTCAATTATGAATAAACAATAACCTAGTATAAGAAATCTAAATTTTAATTTATTTTTTAAGATTTTATTAACGGATTTAGAAAATAATTTTTTATATGCAAACAATTTATTTCATCCTCAGTTCTAAGAACTTTAATATCACAAATTATTAACTTGAACTTTAAGATTTAAAATTCAGAAAGCATGGGATGTGGGATTTATGTGGAATTATTCCTCGGTGTAATTTACTTCTGGATGATTAAACATAAATCAATTAGATTCACATCCCAGAAAACCCAAAAAAAAAAAAAACTGAATGGTTGGATTTGGATTAATTGAAAGCAAAAAGGAAGTTTAAATGATTATGACATAACAATACAAAGCCGTTCACTGACAATTAAATTTTCAGCTTTAATATTTAAGGGACGTATATATATTGAACTATACCATAAATTAATCTATTCTTTATGACCCAACGCAATCCCTCGATGGTCAAAATTGATTTTGTGCCTTGTTGAAGCTTCGCAAAACTCCTAACTTGGCAGAGGTCTCGGTGAATGTTGATCTGAAGAATATTGACGAGTGTTGAAAAGACTAATGCAAGGACTTATGGGCAATTAAGTTGGATAGTACGATGACAAAGCATAAAAGATAAATACAAAATAGCAGAGAGAGAGGCTCTCTAAAAGAAATTGAGTTGAACAGGGAAACCTATTGTATGTTTTCATTTTACAATCTCAAGTTTGGGATAGGGCATATTTAGCATCACTTTTCTCAATATTTATTAATTTTTTTCCAAATTACGATCGGTTAATATTAAAGCAAAAATATGAGTGTTGATCCTATAAACTAAAAGAAAGGGTGATAAATGACATTTTACCTTTCAAAATAATAACCTATAAGAAAATTTAGCATTAAAAACCGGTCATCCAATTAAAATTATTAGGATATTACAAGAAAACATATAATACACTGAAATTATTATGCATAAAATAAATCATATACCATATGAAGAGATACAAATTTAACGTGATCTCAACATCAGTTACATTCATAGATGAGTAAAATCAATTAGAAATAAATTGGGATGATAAAATTTAGGGATGGATACGAGATTTAGTAATGTCAACCCCGCACCCAGACATCAAACTGCACCCTTGCCTTCGGGTTTTTTTAGGGCGGAGGGCGAAACACCCATCCCCAAGAAAACCTCCGATTTTCCCTGGGTTTTCCCCGATTTCTATTTTTTCTATAAATAAAATACAAGACAAATATTACATAATATTATGTGAACAAAGACCAGCAAAGGCGTTTGGCTTGGAGGCTTAATAGCATGACTTTGGTTAACAAAATATGGGCTTGTTGACTCCTCTCAACGCACATTCAACCTTTTAATTTCATAACTAAACATATATGGGCTATAAAAATATATATGTGGGCTTCTAATAAAACATATAAAAATAAATGGGCTCTAGAAGGTAATACTGCAAGGTCGAGTAGGGCCGGAGATTCTTAGCAAATACCAACCCCGGTCTGCCCCCAAACCGTAGGCACAATACCTAATAGAACTTTGAAACTACTCTTGTAAATTTAATACCTAATAAAACCTCGAAACTACTCTCGTATCGCTATTTAACCTCATACCTAATATAACCTCAAAACTAGTACTAGTATCAGTATTCAACCCTAAAATCTATTACTTATATTGGTATTCAACCCAATATCTCTCAAAGCCTTAATACCTAACAGCCATGAAACTATTCCCCATTCAATACCGAACAAAACTTTAAAACTATTACATCTAGCCCTCTCTCGATCTATTGTTAACCTTTATATTTATATTTATAGACACATATGAATATCTTTTATTCTTAATTTGAGGAGAAAAACTCCTATTCCTTGTGTAAATATAATTTCCGATTCTTTATACCTTTTATCTTTCATGTCAAGTTGAATAAAATAATAAGCCACAATATCCCAAATGAAAGGACAAAAAGGCAATCAGGATTTTGTTACGTATTCAAACTTGTAAATCTCATTGGCATAAAAGAAAATGAGATAATATCAAAAGTTATACTTTGAGGTTTGGCCTAATACCCGAATCTTTAGATTTTAGAACAATCTAAGAAATCCAAATTCCCAATCCAATGAATTAATCAGATTATGTGGTCGATTCCTTGACTATATTTAGTGGTTTTGATGGCTTTCTGTGGTGGTCTTTAGTAACGGAGGTTTTTGTTTATTGTGCTTGGTGATGTTGCCATTGATAGTGGTGGTTCTAATCGACCATCATTGTTGTATTTGGAATAATAAGTCACTGGTTATGGAGGTTGTGCTGTAGTGTGGCGGTGCTTAATGGTGGTAGACCAGTGGTGGGTGATAGGTTGATGAATGTTGACAAGAGGTTGATGAGATGGAGAGAGTGGAGCAAAGGAGGCCACGAACGACAAGCCTAGAGAGAAAAGTAACAATTGGTGATAGTGACCAGAGCGTTGATGCGAAAGTTGATAACTTTATCAATGGGATATTTACTCTGACCCCCCAATTAAATTTTGAGAAAACATTTAACTCCAAACTTTTTGTTAAACTAACACTTATCCCCTAAAAATTATCACTATTTCCGTAAAAATTAACACTTATACCTCAAAAATCTAAGGGGTAAGTGTTAGTTTTTGGGGGATAAGTGTTAGTTTAACAAAAGTCTGGAGTTAAATATTTTCTTAAAATTTAATTGGGGGGTCAATACAATTTCTCCCTTTATCAATAAGTTCAGTCGGCAACAGAAGTTGGAGCGATCTAAAAATGCTATAGGGAAAGTAAAACAATGTTAAAAAAAAAAAAAAGGCAAGAAAATGGAATTAAAATCAACTTTTCGAATTTCATCACTGTCCTGCATTTGCTACTGTTTGACTAGCCAAATGGATTCACAAATGGCAAATTACAGTGACTGCTTGATAACCATTTAAAAGTGTATATTTATTATGAGTTTAAATATCATTTTTACACTTTAAGTGTTATTAATTTAAGTATTTACATTGATTTGAGCTTAAAAGAATTATTCTTATCAATTTTTATTTTCGGACTTTTTGATGCAGGCCTAGAAAAAATGGCATAATTTTCAATCCAGGAGCCCCATTGATACAAATCTTAGATCTCTAAAAACTTAAGATAATTTTCCACAAACTTTAAGAAGAACCAAAGGCCCAAATCCAACTTTTAAGGGGTCAAAACTGGGCTGTAACAGGACCCAGATTTCTAGAAGCTCAGCTTGACCTACATGGACTTCCGGGGCCATAGCTCCCTAACTAGAACACCAAATGACATGATTCAAGTGTCTATGGAAATCTAAGATAATTATCAACAACTTATATGTTGGACACTTTCTCAAATTATATGTCCAAGGTGATCAAAAAGTTGTTGTAAGTGGATAGAGTGGTAGGTGGCCAAAAATGAATCACAGCTTGACATATCTAGACATCCGGGACCATATCTCTCAAGATACATATCCAAATGATATGATTCAAGTGGCTATGAAAAGATAAGATAATTAGCTACAACTTTTATGCTAGAGACTTTGCTAAATTCTATGTACAAGTTGATCAAAAAGTTATTGTAAATTGATAGAATGGTGTGTAGCCATAAATGAATTATTATGCTAATTCATTGAATGCCTCTCCCATTTGCCTATAAAAGGAGACCATTGATTCATTGGGAGAAGACACTTCGGTTCTAGAGAGTTTAGTTTCATTTGTCATATATTTTCTAGTTGTAATATGTCTTTCTAAACTCTTAGCTAAGGCTAGGAGTGAAACACTCATTTGGTTATAGTTTTATTCTTGATCCTATTTTTGTTCTTCAATTTTTTTCCTTTCAATCTATTTGAATAAACATTTTTAGAGTTGTTTTGTTTTTTTAAAAGCCTTGATTCATTGTAGACTTATTAGCACATTGAATGCTTGAAAAGTTCTTTTATAAATCAAGAACATGTTTCTCCAATGTTGTCATCAAACCGTTGAAAAGTAATTGTTTTTCTTATACTTTTTTATTTTAGAAAAGAATGTTTTCTTAAACTAAAAACGATTTCATCTTCTGATTGAGATAACTCTTTAGTTCATCTCAATTGAGTAATAAAAATGATCAAAGAATATTTTCTACAATTTAAATGGGTGTGGATCTCTAACACCTTAGTGTTCTTTTACTTGACTTTTAATTTTATTTAGTAATTTCATCTCTAAAATTAACCAACACTTCATCTACATTTTCTTTGCTTTGGATCTTGGACACTCACATAAAAATCATTTAATCTTGTTAATAATCTCCCTATGGATACAATACTTAAACTTACTGAGGACTATAATTAAGACTACCTATACATAGGTAACATTTTCTAAGATGTAGCACTACTGTCTAAAACTAGGGAAGAAGGTAGCTAGATATTTCTAGAGAAAAGTTAAAGTTGTATTGTATGCCCAAAATAGTCTTTCTATATTTGATTTAGTTGTGTGTAAATGAAGACCTTTCTATCATTATGTTTGGTTTTTTACAAATTTTCAGAAGTGTTAGGGTGGTAGTGGTGGAACCGTTACTTGGTTTTCCAAGTGAAGGTGCAGTGGTTTGCTAGGTTTCTAAACTTTTTTTTTTTAAATAGAATTTCATTGTTGATTTAAGGATTCTGAATGAGAATAGTAATTGTTTTGTTTGAAATGTCCATTCTACGCCTCTCATTTTTAGTAATTATAGTAATGGAAAACGTTGATTGATTAAAAAATAAAATATCAAGGGTGTTGTTGATTAAAAAAATAAACTCGGATTCTGTCAGATATTAAGCCAAATCTTGACGGTAGTTTTTAATATTATCTAAAAAAAAACCGAGGATATGAATTATACCATCCTAATACGATAAATAAATGATAATTGACATGATCTATTCCTGATCATCTCTATTCCTAGATCCGAGTGCTTCTAAGAAAGTGATAGCTGTAATGAGGTTTCCTACTTACTGACTCACTGTGCCTCCATTGTGTTACTCTAATACCAAAGATAATTAAAATAATTTGTATTAAAGTTTTACTAAAAAACTAGCAGAGTTTTTCTTCTTTTTCAAACTTAACCACTCTACATTAATTTATAGAAAAAATTCAAAAAATCCATAAATCAACTGTTACTAGGTTTCCTCGTCCCTCTCACAAAGCAAATTCAAAGTCAACATTAAATGGGTCTGAGATTCTTCATAACATTATATTCAAAACAATATAACATATCACTAGTATATTTTATACATACCGTACTATCAACATACTCACAAAATGTAGACTAGACAATACATACATATAAATATGAGATGTAACAGATAATATGTCTCTTTATACAAACATGGCATATCTCATAAATCTAATCTATTAGCTGCACGAAAGCTTGCAAAGACCTAGCAAGGAAAATAGGAAAATATAGGAAAAAGAGTAAGAACTGAAGCTCAGTGAGTGGATTTCAGTTTTTAAAATAAAACATACAAATATTAAATCTGAAATCATATAAGCTTTATTATTGTAGAACACATATTGTTTATACCACTGATTATCATACCAATGTCAAATAACATGAATACCAATGTGATCTCAATAAAATGTAAATGATTTTGATTTAACATAATCATATTGTAAAACTATAGTAAACTAGTACCTAGGGAATCGATTATAATGCCTGGTGAAAAGCTAATCACATATGCAGAGTAGGAGAAATAATTTGATAACCTGTCATACCCGGTAAAATCTAACATTGCACAGGTAGAGTAAAACTATAATTTATCATATGCATTGTTGAACAATATCAGAATACTATATTGGGGGTGTTGGATTCCTACCATGGATCATGCATATTAGGTGAAATTTAAAACATAATTTGGAAAGGAATACTCACATAACTCCCTAACAATTTGTTGAACTTTTGACCTAAACCTTTCTTGATTTTCTTAGCTTTTGGCCTTTCCTCCTTTGTTGAATCTCCCTCCAATGGCTAAGTACTTCTATGACCTTTGAATTGCCTTTTTTTTTTTGCTAGAGAAATTAAGAAATTTGAAGCAATTTCTGTGGTGGAGTTAAGAGAGCAATTCGGCAATGCACATTGCACGTGGAGAGATGATGTTTTTAATTCACTTATGCCATGCCACCATGCACACACAAGTCCAATGTATAAGTGTCCAACACATTAACCTTTCTTGCATTTAATTGAATGATTTTTCAACTAAGTAAATTAACTAATTCCAAATTAATCTTAGCCAAGTTAAATCAACCAATCAAATGCATGGTTATCCACCAAGATATTTTGATAAATTTCAATTAAATCCAATTAGTTTAGTTATTCTCTCCTTAGTCCATAGGCTTGTTTGGGCTTGGGTTTAAATGCAATATTTGAAACCTTTGTTTAATGGACCCAATCTATTTTATATGTCAAAGCCCAAAACTATTTAGTGATCCAACCCACTAAATTGGCCCATGCTACATTTAAGCCCATTTATGAATAGTATTGAAAAAACACCATTCACAGATACTATTCATTCTAGGTAAAAAATGCTCTCATAAATCCCGTGATAATCTGTCATCGGTGAATCTTCAAAGTACAACCCATTAGGCTTTCGGATATATTGGTCGTAAATCGTCACGCGCGAACCATCCGCATTCCCAAACATCAAGTTTTGAGCCCATGATTTACAAGGTATGGTTGGTTTCTAGCAAAGCACCAAGCCCACCAATTCTCCAAAAGTCCACGTAACGTCACGTAATCTTTGTCAGACGTAGTTCAATGTAATTCGATCTTATGCCAAATGTCACGTACGTGGTCTAGGGATAGAACGTGTCTTTTCTAATAATGACGAACAATTTGAATCATCGTTTGCAGTACGATTCTCATTTACGAGCCATGACCGAGAATAATCTTCATCACGCTCTTGCATGCCAACAAGGCTATGATTAATCGTCGTCGAATCCGGTGTGCATCATCTCCAAATATCTGAAGTGACATGTCCTATCTTGACATTACACCCACTCCTAAACAGGTCACGGTGCACCCAACGACGAGCGTATCTCTAACTTGGAAAGAGCTATTCACGCAAGTGTCAAAACGAACCGATCTCTAAATGAGATAGTCGTGTAAGTCTTAGGTCTAAGGATTACTTACACCTATCCTAAACGGACCTCCCATAGACACTTAGGTAAGATACCAATGGGATTCCGTATCGGACTGAGTCCAGTAAATCAAACGGTAACAGTGTTCCCTTATCTAAACGGCTAACAGTGTTCCCTTATACACTTACATAAGTATCCGATACTTAGATATGTGAGAATCATACTGTTATACTTCTATAACTAGTACAAGTGTAATACTAGTCTATCCATACTGCGGATGTTCTGTCTCGACAGTACTTTAACCATGGATGTTTTAATGATGTTATATTTATCGAATCGATTTCTGTCTCACAATCAAATCAATAATATAAACATCATATGGACATTTATCATATAATAGAAATGTAATCCAATTACAAGAAATGATAAAGAACATGCAATTTCCTTTATTACATAAATCAAATGTATAAAATACAATATATATTTACAATATGATGCTCTAGGGCACAAATAGTCCAACAAGGGGAGGGGAAAAACTAGCATATCAGGTGAAAAGCTTATCATACCATTAGAGCAAGGGAAATCTCATTTTGAGGGGAGGTTACTCATATGATGGTCCAAAAACCACTTTCACTTTCGCGTTTAACATAATAACAATTTTCCACTTAATAACATCATAATTCATATTCTAAAATCATATCAAAATCTATTAATTTCTAAAAAATCATTTGAAATACCATTTACCTGAAATTTGTATATATATATATATAGATGTACATATATATATGTATATACATATATATGTATATGTATACACATATATGTATACATATGTATATGTATATACATATATGTATATATATATATCATATCATGCTAAATAAAACAACTAAAAGCATTCATATTCAATAAAATATCATAGCAGGTAAATGATAATTTTTTTTTAGTAAATAATTAACTGTTTAAACATTATTCACTTACAAAATATGAATGCTCAAGTTCGAGTCACCACCAAATCCTCTGATTGGTCACCTAACTAGTCCCGACCTATAATAATAGGTTTAAAATAAGTATCAAACTCAAGGTAAACTAAATATCATGAAATGACAATTCTAAAATTCATCAAATATCACATTGAACTATAAAATAATTGGAAAAATTTTCCTCTTCAACCTTTTTTCTCCTCTTTCTCTTTTTCTTCACTCTTTTTCCTTCTTTTTTTTTTCCTTCCTTTTCTTCTTCTTTTCTTTTCATTTCTCTTTTCTTTCTTTCTTTCTTTCCTTTCTTTTCTTTTCTTTTCCCTTTAGGTTTCTCTCTTTCTTTCTTCGGTTTCTCTTTTTTCTCTCTCAATTTTCGCTCTTGGGTTACAAGAATGATAGAAGCAACCGGCTCAGGCAAATTTAAAGTTATAGCATCAAACAAGTAGCTTAAAACTGTTTAAGTTTATCTAGGTGAAACATGCAGCTCACATGTGTTGGCTTCTAATCAAACTAGCAAAAGTTGGTTACTTGTGGCTCAAAGCCACGCGTGTTACAATTCTTCCCCTCTTAAAAGAATTTTGTTCTCAAAATTCACACACCCGACTGAAAAGAGATATGGATGTTGATCTCTCATCTAATCCTCATGTTCACGTGTAGCTTCCTCTATTCCATGATTCATCTATAATACCTTAACCAAAGGAATGTCTTAATATCGAGTATTTGCTGTTTCTAATCAATAATATCAATTGGGCGTTCTTGATAAGTTGAAACCTTATTTAGCTGGACTAGCTACGGTTCTAATACATGAGATGGATCTAGCACATATTTACAACGCATAGAAACATGGTACACATCATGAATCCTGGATAACTGTACTATTAGTATTGCTCTATATGTAATAGAACCAACCCTCTCAATAATCATCTTTGATGGCCCGTATATATGACTATTTCATATAACCATAAACTTCATCTTTGATCTAGCTAGGGAGCCTTGATCATTAATGTTAAATGGAGATAATAGAGATAAAATGATTGTATAGGAAAAATAAGTATTATTAATTTCACAATGTTGTTTACATTTATAAAAAATATGTCTTACTCTAAAGGCATATCTCTAACATGTTCTTATAGATATATTATTAATCATGAAAACACTTCAAAATTGTATTTTTATTACACAATTCATTAAATTTAGTAAAATAATTAATTTAATACATTTAAAAAAACATTTTAATGATTGTTTTAATAGAGCTACACAATTTCTGAGGTCCTTAACCTGTGCCCTTAGGGTACACGTGAAGACTATCCATATATATATATATATATATATATATATATATATGAGATCTTTTGTCACAATTTTTTAACACAAAATTAGACACAAATTTTTATTCATTCATCCACATAAGCTAATAGTTGTGATGGATGATAAGTGTCATCATTAGATACAACTTTTTCATTTTAAATCGCAATCAGTATACTTGTGAGATCAAGGACTAGAAGTTTGTGTCAAAAGTTCTTGTCAAAAGATCCCCTCCCATATACATACAAATATATAAATATATATGTGGGAGGGATATTTTGAAATAAATTTTGTACAAAAATTCTAGCCATTCATCCACATAATTTAATGGTTAGGATGATAAATGAGTTAATATCATTAAATGTAACTCTTTGATTTTCAATCTCAACCATTGATTTGGTGAGATTAAGAACTGTAAATTTGCGTCTAGTTTTGTGTTACAAATTTTGTGTCAGAAGATCCACTCCCTAATAGATTAAAATTTTCTTTGATTATATAATCTAGATTATTGAGAAAGAAAAAAAAATGTCTAATAAATTTTCCATTAATGTGAAATACTTTTAGAATAATAAAAATTAAGCAAACTTGATTTTTTTTCAACATTATAAACAATTATCTCAGCCTAGAGTTATTTGTATAGAATACATATTAAGTACACATTATTACAGCAATATGAATGCCCTACATGTGTTGTCCTATATTAACATAAAATTTCAAGTGTTTCTATTAAATGATTCAATGTATCTATCATATTATATTACTAAATTACTTTAATTTATATTTAGAAACATGAATACTACTACACTTCTGAAATTTAGATCATAATTCTCATGTCCTAAATGATATCATATTTATTTTAGGATGTTAAATAGATGATGAAATAATATAAATAAAAAATTAAGAAATAGACTTGAGAATTATAACATTAATTAATTATACTTTTATAAATTGCTTGACATCCACTTGCATGATAAAATCTAGTACATGGAAAAGAATTAAGAAGCCACGAATATATCGTCAGCTCTGGCACTTTCGGAGAAGCTGCTATCAAAACACTTCAATGATTTGCCAAGAAAAAAAGTAAACATTTTAAGTTGTCTTCTTCGATATATATACGGATGAAGCAAAGCTCATTCTTGGTGTCATCGCAAATATATTTGGTTTGTTTATAAGTTAAGAGATGAAAGAATTAATGTATGCATGTGTCCTTATTATCCTATCTTCAATGCAGTGAAATTTCTTCGCGAGTCTCCCTTCCGCAAACTTTAATCGATCGATGTACACGCAATAGATTATATATATACATAATAAGTGGATATTATCTTGTACCTAAACTTGAAAGAAAGTTAATCTTTTGTCTTGAAAGAAAGTTAATCTTTTGTTTTTCCGTTCCTTCAACAAGAATGGTTGATGCGGTAGTCTCATTTGTGGTGCACAGGCTTGGGGATTATCTCATCCAAGAAGCATTTTCCTCTAGTGCATCAGTGAGCGGTGAAGTGTTTTTGCTGAAAAACGAGCTGGAATGGATGCAATGTTTAATAAAGGACGCAGAAGAAAAACAAGTTGACGCCGCTGTGATAAAAAAAGTGGGTATCGGATATCAGAGACATTGCATACGATACCGAGGATGTTCTAGATACGTTTATGCTCGACCCCCATGATAAAGGACCTTCAAAAATAAGGCAACTCTTTGCTTCCATCACCAAGTGTTTTGGCGTATTTGATGTCGACTCTAGTCTCTACAACAGAGGCAGGGAAAACGTCAATAAGTGGAGTACAAGCGAGGAGATCGAAACACTCAGAAAGAGAATCGATGATATTTCTCGTAAACATGAATTGTATGGCACTAAAAAGAATATTGGCAACAACAGGGAAGGCACAAGCGGAGAAGGAAGGTGCCATAACCTCGATAATTTGAGGCAACTGAGGAAAGCCACATCTTTTGCAGTTGAAGAGAGCGTTGTTGGGTTAGAAGATGATGCCAGCGAATTGTTGGCTAAACTTCTGGAAGAGAAGCCAAGTCGTTCAGTAATTTCTATCTTAGGTATGGGCGGTTTGGGCAAAACCACTTTTGCTCGAAAACTTTACCACAACTATGATGTCAAGAGAAAATTTGAGTGTTGTGCTTGGGTTTCTGTCTCCCAAGATTATAAAACTCGCGATCTTCTTTTAAGAATTATAAAATCTTTCAAAATCCAGCCTACTATAGAGGAGCTAGAGAGGATGGGTGAAGAAGATTTAGAGCGATATCTTCATAGTTCTTTGCAAGAACGCACATACTTGTTGGTGATCGATGATGTGTAGAAGAAAGAAGTTTGGCAAAGCTTGAAAAGAGCTTTTCCAGACAACAAGAACAGTAGAGTAGTTATCACTACTCGGATCAAAGATGTTGCTGAGCGGTCAGAAGAGAGAACCCATGTCCATAAACTCCGATTTTTGAGGCCAGATGAGAGTTGGAAGCTATTTCGTGAGAAAGCCTTCGGGAACTCTGATGTAGATGAACGATTGGAGACTTTGGGAAGAGAGATGGTGGAAAAATGCGGTGGCCTACCACTTGCCATAGTTGTATTGGGTGGACTCTTTGTAAGAAAATTAACGAACTCGAATACCACTTGAAAGGGAATTATGCGGAAACAAATAACATCAAGATTGGTAAAATTCAAACAACACAAAGAGACAAAATATTTAACGTG
>JANLJB010029019.1:0-12962 GCA_026212285.1 Bursera cuneata | reverse complement strand
ATCTTCCGATTGATTTTACTCTTTAGTTAATTTCAATTGAGTTATAAAAAGGATTAAGAATACTTTACTTTTACAATTCAAATGAGTGTGGATCTCCGATGCCTTAGTACGTCTTTTACCTTGTTTGGTAATTTTATCTCTAAAATCAACCAACATTTCATTTACATTTCTTTTGCTCTTGGATTTTGGACATTAAAATAAGGACCACTTCATCTTAATAAAAATCTCCCTGATACGATACTTGGACTCACCGAGGACTATAATTAAGACTACCTACACTTGAGTAACACTTTCTAAGATGTAAAAGTCACTAGATGAAACAGATAAATATGCTATATAGAATAGATCAATAAAAGAAAATTACTTCAGTACAAGAGGGATGCATTCTCTTAATCGACAAATGAATTATATATCTAATTTCATGCAAAAATTTCCTTTTCTAGATTAAATAGTAATAAATTAAATGTTAGAAACTGGAATTTTGATGTTTTCATGCTGCTAAATTAAAAAATAACGTTTAATTTATAAATTTTATTAAATAATATTTGGATAACAATTATTCTATAAAATGTTATTTTTCCCTTTATTTGATAACATATATTTTTATAGGTGTTACAGTTAATTTTTAGTTGATAAGACATATTCTATAAGTGTTATTATTAATTTTTATTTGATAACATTTATTTTATAAGGTGTTATTATTTCTTTTTATTGGATAAAGCTTGTAGTTATATTTGATGAGTGAATATTCTTTATTTTTATTTGATAATTATTTTTTATAATGTGTTATTTTTATTTTCTTATAATGTTTTAAGTCATATTTCATAAGTATAATCAATAGTCCATTTTATTTTTTGTCAATATGTATTATTATTATTATTGTTGTTGTTATTGTTTTGCTTCTGGTATTTTTTTATGACTATGTATTGCAATTCTTTTTCTCCAATTTGTTTATTAATCATGTATAAAGCTTATGAGGGCAATAATTAATTTAGAGTGGGACTATATGAACCCCTTAAAACACTCTCCACAGCCCTTTTACTAAATGCACACATTATTTTAAGATTAGAACAATTAATTTTTCATCCAAAAATTTAAATAATTTTGATAGTAACTCCGTCAAACTAGTAGAATCTTATAGCTTATTATTGTTTTCAAAAAAAATATTATATAAAAAAATTATTCATGAACTAGATGATATATTAAAAAATTAATTTTTATGTCACTTGTTTCATCATTTTTTAATAAAAAATATAATTTTATTTTTCATGAATAAACATTAATCTATTAATTTTGTATCGATTATTTATGTTACCTTGAAATTATAGCATCTGATTTAGACAAAATTTTAGTTTTTTCAAAAAGTTTATTATTGGGTGTACTTAGAGAATGGGTGTAGAAAGAGCTTTTGGGGTTCATATAACCTCACCTTTAATTTAAATGAGATGTTTAAATTAGATATTGTGGTAATCTTTTTTAGGAAAAATAAAAGGTGGTGTTGTATAGACCTATAAAAACATTTACAATGTCTCATTTCTCAAAAAAAAAAACCCTTATCTAAATTTAAAAATTTTAAATCTACTTTATATGCCCATTTAATACCATATATACATGCCCTCTCATTTAATAACATATTTATCCTTAGATAAATTGATAAATACAAAATTATAATTATTTTAAAAAAATCTTAAATTTTGTTAACAGAAGTCCTGATGAATCGGTGAACTTTTTTTTTTCTAAATATACCCAAATTGAGAAAAATAGTTGTAGTGGAAATCTTACATCATAATGAATCTTTATTTTTAGAATTAAGATAAAATTTTATTAAAAAAATATTTTCGCTTTCTAATCAAATATTAAATCTTTTGCTCTCAATCAAATCTCTTCGAAGGTTTTTTTTTTTTTTTCCTTTTGTTTGAAACCCATAAACCAGGAAGTTTTCACAAGTAGTTCATTTATATTTATATTTATTTATTTATTTTTGTTTGATTATCAATAAAATGAAAAAAAAAAACCAACAAAGAAAACACATAATCATACGAAAATATATTGAAATTCTTATTTGAGAGAGGATTTCTAATAGGTGAGATTTTTAGCAGTTTTGGTTTACAAGTTGAGTGAATTAAGACTAATTTGAGTTCCATAGCAATGTTTTTAAACGTTATCATATTTTTTTATTATTTTATATAAACGTCATGTTTAACTATATTCCTAGTGGGATGAGCATTATAAGTTTGAAGTTTGGTAGCACTTTAACGTTATATTGACATCGGTGATACAGTTCGCCGGAAAGTTTGGGATTCTGAAATGAATCATTAAGTTGGAGACTAACTACACCTACTCAAACACGGTCAAATTGGCCATCATTATAACGAGGCACACTATAAACGTACGTAGCCAGGCCCCTGGCTCTGGCTGAGGCTGAGGCTGAGGCTCAGTGAGGAATAATTTCGCTATCTCTGATCTGACGCATGCATCAGGTTCAGGCCCATCGTACGGATGAGGCCGCTCTAGCTAGCCTGTAAAACCCATTAGTATCTGACACTGCAATAACCATTTCTACTTCTTGGTGGACCTTAACTCCTCACAGTGTAGGGCCTGTAGGCCAGTCATTCTGACCCTCCGTAAACCCTAGCTTAGGCGCTCAGATAACCCAAGCAAAATAAGTATTTATCCCAAAGGTAATAAAATGGAAATTATACGATAAAAAAATATTAGGTTGTATAATCATATGGCAGTCATCCCCTTAAAAAGAATTACGAATCCAACCCAAAAGATTAATCCATTCAAGTAGAGGTATTAATCCTCCTTAATTATTAACTCAAATCCTTTTCTTATAACTATTCAACATAAGAATAAAAAAATTATTGTTGCCGTTATCGATTTGATATGATTTTATTATTTAAATGAGGTTGAAAAATTAACTATTGCATCACAAATTTGAGATTTAAATTAATTAGGATGTGTGGAATTTTATTGTAGTTAATATGTAAGTTAAATTTTTAAATGTATAAGGCATGTTAGATATCTAATCTAAGTAATTAAAAGTGTTCCAATATAATCTAATGGTATAAAAATAATGTTATAATTTAGATAAAAGAGCAGTTATTGATCATGTTCCATGATTAAATAATAATAATAATAAGAGCCTAAAGAGTGTTTTTATATACTCAAAGAGAACATTAAAAAAAAAACCCAAAGTATTTTTGTTAATATATGATTAAAATTGGGAAAAGTTTTTTTTTTTTTAATTAATGTGCCCATTGAATGGCTTCAAGTTATTTAGGTGTTTTCGCTTATTTTACATGAGAAATTACTATTTATTTTTGAGGTTTGTTGAATATTATTTTATTAGAAAATTATATTTTCCTGAAATTATTTAATACAGCTCTTCTATTAATGAAAATGCATAGATCATAAAATGCTAAATGAATTATTTTTCTGAAAATACAATACTAAATAAGCATTTTTTAAGTCTTTTTCTCAATCTAAAGCAAAAGATGTATTCTCGAAATGGTAGCAAAATTAGTTTTTGTACTCCTCCTTTTTTAACATTTTGTTTCTTAAGAAAAAAAAACCGCTCATCATACTGTAACTTTTTTTTTCTTGTTTATTCTCAATTGACTTTTTCTCCATACTACACAATTTATTCAAAATATTAATGTTACCTAATTATTTAACCCAAAAGTTTATGTATATTGACAAAGTACTTAATTTTAGTACTTAATTTTTAATATGTCTCACCGCAATGGCCTCACATATATTTGTATGTACAATGAATTTCACATATCTCATGTTGTTGTACAGGTGAGAGGACTCAATACACAATTTTTATTGCAAAATCAAAACATCGATTTTGATATCATATTAAGAAACTATTTTTTAATTAAAAATTTAACAATTATAATTAATTCTCTTTGAACCCTTTTTTCTAAGACACCACCAAACTGACTTCATCACATACTTTTCTTATAATAGTTGGACTAAAATAAAAGATTAATATCTTCAGTCGGCTTGGTCCCTTATAAAAACTAATACTCTTCAAATCAACATACATTCCTCCCACCTGGCTGCAATTATAGTAGCACAAGCATACAAGCAGAAAAGAGTTCTCCGAGTTAGGTTAATGATGCTGGTTGCATGCATGGCTTTATATTGATGTATGTATATAATATAAATATTCATCATGAATGATAACATTATGAATACAAACCCATCTGCTGTAGCATGCAGCGGATTCCCTTTTGAATATTTTCGAAATGCAGGAGGTTTAATGATGCTAATTTACCCGTTTGCTATCATGCTAGCCATGCACACCAATTAATGGTTCTTCTAACCCAACGGCTGTCCGTACCATTTTTATAATTACTATCGTGTTTTAATTGTCATTATTATTATTATTATTATTATTCTCGATCCATTCCTCCACGATCACTTTATTTTAATTTTTTGTTTTTTGGTATTATGGAGTTTTGTTCTTTGTTATCATTCATTTGTTAACAAGGATTTGTAAATTAATGATCGTATACAAGATATTGTGTTCAATGCCAATAACTCTCAATTATTTGCCCGATTGTCACCTAAAAAGTCAAATATATATCTGAAATATGTTATTGTGAAAGTAATAGTTTGGAACAGTGACATTAAGATTCTCTCTGATCTTATGTTCGCTAAATGAGTTCTTTCTTCTTGGAAATTTTAGTGGTTTCTCAAGAACTGCAGATCATCAAATCATAAAGTTTCTTCTTTAGTGGAGTCCACATTTGATGTTGAATATAATCAGTAAATACTGGCGACTTTTTTTATTTATTTTTTCCTGATATGATGAGGTCTTTTTGTGCCGAAATATCTTCTTTAGTCACTTCCAATCATTGCTGTTTGAAAGGGAAAAAGGAAGGTGAATAACAATTTCGATGTTATTTCAGTAAGTGGACAAGTCAAAATCTACACTGTGTTTTAGTGATGACTGCTAAGAAAACAACATTAAGTGAATAAATATTTTTTTTTTCAGTAATATAAAGATTTATTTCCCTCAAGATTTTGCTTGATTGCACTTTAATTTCGGAAAAATCAGGCCCAAATCCATTTTATATATAAATTTTCAAAGAAAATTTCTTGGTGCTTCAATTTCAACTCAAATTTATAATATTTTTGAATCATGAGGAAAATCTAAAGCTAAATGGAATTTCTCGTATTTTTTTATTTTTTTATTTTCGAAAGTTGGATATAAGATTATTTATCAAAATATAAAAAATAATACATATAGCCTATGCTTATACAGTATATCTCATGATTTTATATATATTTAATGTGATGTTAATTGATGGGTAAAAATTAAAAATAAATGAGATATTATCTTATTAAATTGTTTTACTTAAGTCAAACGGAAAATGAATTAAAAATATCATCAATTTTCTCATAATTTTTTCTAAGCCATCAAGACATACATATTAATGAATTTCCTCAAATTATTTGCTAACGGAGAGTGCAAAATTACAAAATTAGTAACTTAACACCTTTATTAATAGATTTCGTCAAAGTTATTTTTGCCTCTCTTTTAAGAAATAGTTTAATGAATTTTTTTTTGAAAGTTTCTTTGATGATTTTGAAATTATCATAGAAAAAATTTATTATTTAAAAAAAAAAAAAAAAAAAAACTTGATCTTTTTTGCCTAGTATGAAATCAAAGTAGTAGGATATTTCTTTTGTGAAATTTATTTATGGTATATGATTGATTGAAAATTAAAATAATAAAATAATAATAAAGGAATTGGCAAAAGACAGAAAAAGGAAGGTGCTAGTATAGCATTCAAAGGCTAAAAGGGTGCTAGTATAGCATTCAAAGGCTAAAAGGTAACAGAGAAGTGATGCACATGCTCCAACATAAAAGCTCAGCAAAGAAAAAGCCTTTAAAAAGCTACGAACTTTGGGTTCCCGTTGGCGTTTTGTTTTGGTCTTGGTAGTGAAAGAAAGAAAAGGGTTGTGGCAGAAGCAGATACTTGCATTGCAACCGCAAGCAGCTTTTCAACAGCAAGTTAAATTTCTCTTCCTAACTCAGGAAAAGGCTTTGAATGGTCTGTGCATTAAAGGAAAGATGCTATGCCCCTTCTCCTGCCTGCCACACTCGCTGCCCCTATGGCTCTGATTATGATGAAAAAGATTAGAAAGAGAGATATCAAACTGATATGAATGAGATTTTGTTTGTGTCTGTGTGTTTGGAGCGTTGAGAGGACGAGCGAGCCTGTCATTACCCTTACAACTTTGGCACTGAAAAACATGGCGCTTTCGCTTTTACATTAATATGAGGAGACCAAAACAGCAGGGAGAAAAAGGGCTACCTGATTCCCTTCTCTCTCTCTCTCTCCCCCCTCTCTGTATTCATATTTATGAAAGTTTAGGTTATAAATTTTGTTCAGAACTATTCTTTAATGCTGAGGGGAACGGGTCACCTCAAATTTGTTTCTGACCTTCTCAGCGAACAAAGATCTCCAAATAATCCAAGTAGAAAATCCAAAACTATTTAAACTACCAAAAGTTGAGCCATGAGAAAAGTTGTTTCTCTCTGTGCTCATTCAATGAAATAGTTTGATAGTTTAAAACCCAACACAGAACAGTCATAAAGAATATTGTGAATTCTCTAAACAATGAACAAAAAATAATAAATAAAAATAAAAACCCACATTTCTTAAATAGTTTTCAAGTTGGGTTAATCAACCAGCAAAAACCTTCACGTACTTTAGTTTTAATTCCACTAAACAAATTAATGAACAAATAACATCACACAAATTGACATCATAATCACAACACCCCCACTTGGTATATTGATAGATATAATAAGAAACAATGAAAAAAAGGAAGGAAAGAAGAGATTAACATATAATGAACCTAGCTAGAAAGAGAGTTTTAATTTATGGGTTAACAACTTTTGCAAGATGAGTTCGATTATCGTTGTTTACTTCACCATCTGTTGTTGCAGATGACATGTAACTCAAAACCAAGGAGTTCTCATCAGGTGGCATTCTCGCCTGAAACTGCTGCTTGCAAGCATGACAAGTGATTCTCAGCATCGTAGAATTGATTTGCTTTATTGCATGGTCTTTTAAAGACTGAGCCTTGTCCAATTGTGCTTGTGCTTGTTGCCTAATTCTCTTAGCATTAGCAAACTCTTGTTCAGCTAACTCAATCTGCCTTTTGGCTGCCTCTCTCGCTTCTTCAGCATAAGCCTTCTCGGCCATGGCCAACCTTAACTCCTCTCGTGCTTGCTCCTTCAGCTTTGATGCAACCAACGTAGAGTTCTCATTTGTAGTGCTTTCCCTGGGAGAGCTCTTGCCTGCATCCTTCTTTGTGTAACTCATATTCGATTCATTTTTCTCGCAAAAATCGGATGATCCAATTGAGAGCTGCAACTGAGTAGAATGATTATCATCTCTCTTAGGAGAAACCGAGACCTCAAGAAGACTGTTCGATGTGGTCAAGAGCTGGAGCTCCAAATTGTGATAGTTTGCATTTCTGGAAGGTTTTGTAGGAGTACTACTAAAAAATATGGTATCTAACGTTGGCTTTGGCACTATGAAACCAGGCCAAGGAGATGTACTAAAATTGGTTTCACTGGACGGGCTTGGGCTTGAAGCTGTTCTCGACAAACAAGCCGGCTGTAGTGCTTGCGGTTCTGGCCGGAGGCGTCCCATGCTGCAAGCATCTTGGTGTTCGATGAAACTCTCAACTCTACATATACATTCGGAGAAAAAATATAAAACCATCAATACGGCAGCTTATTTTACAATTATTCCAAAAGATGTTATGATTCCATGTAGCACAAAAGTAGAACAAAGAAATATCCGATAGGCTTGATCTAGGTGGCTTTATCGATGGAGATGAAGAATTAGAAACAAGATCAAGAAGAGATATCATCAACCCATTAAGGCATTAAATATAAAGAATTGATATAATCATAAACAAATGCTTTGACAAAGGATTGACTATGGTTGAAATAGTAAAAAGTTGATATAAATGAACTAGAAAAAGGTGTGTAAACATGCAAATTAAATCGACAGCTAATCATTTAACACACAGTTTAATTAATCATCTCATCGGCAATACAAAAATAATGCGATAAAATGGATAGTCACAAATGGAGAACTGTTTGATGATTCGAGATGCCAAAAGAAGTTGAAACAAAGAGGGTATTAACACGACCAACGAAAAATGACCTTTGGGAACCGTGTTCAACTGTCTATAAACAGTATTTAAAAACAGGATTAAGGTTCTGTCATGAGTCAAAACCTAAAGTAACATTTTTCTGTTTTCTAAACTTTAACCATTTTTGGTTCAATATATAATCATTCACGAGGTTTGAATTGATAGCAAAAGAAAATAAGGAAACAAATTTAGAAATTGTTTTGTTATTCTGCAATGGAATTGGAAAAAATAAAATCCCTTTTTAGTATAGGATGTTGGTGGAAGTGAAGAAATTAAAACGCAGGCAAAGAAACTTATGATTCAGAAGCTATTAAATAAGAATCGTACTACTGCTGATAACTTTTTGAAAGAAAAGAAAAAGGTGATCCAACGAAGGAACGTTAACTCAGAAGCATTATTAACCTTGAGAAAACGCGGCCACAATCACAGGAATGGCCTCTGGTACCACATGTTTTTAGATGAGCTTTGTAATCCGATTGAACTGCATAGCCCTTAGAGCACTTTTCACAGACCCATTGCTTGTGATTGCTGTGCTTTCTCCTGAAGTGCTTCTTGATCCCTACCAAATCGCCGAGCGCGTGGCAAGGGTCATGGTGCAAGCAACTAGGCTCCGGGCAGACGAACACGCGCTTCCTGACCACGGGAGTCTCTCTCTTGAGTAGCTTCCAGGGGACCTTATGTCTCCGCCTGTGCATCTGTAGGTTTTGGTCTCTCTGGAACCCCTGGTTGCAGATCTCACAGACGTAACGATCCGACTCCAGTAGCGTTTTCGGTGAGAGAGACACCACTTCTGCATCCGGATCTACATCAACAACTTACATTCGTAAATGGAAAAGCCATAACAAGATGGCCTAGCCGGTCATCAGAGATAAACATAAACCACAAAACCATAAACATAAAACGTACCAGGAGTTCCTGCTGGTCTGCGTTTCCTCTTATTGTTGTTTCCATTTTCTATGCAAGAGAATGGCTCAGAAGAAGGAATTGCGGAAGGTATAGTATTGGCTAACATGGGGTTTTGTTATTATCAGCTATAAACATAAGCTTAAGAAGCAAAACAAAGCAAAACAAAACACCCTTCTTCCTCTTTTTCTTTTCTGCAAAGTTGAAGAATAAATTCAGCAGAGATTGGGGAAGAAGAAGTGGGAGAGAGAAGATGAAAGCTATAGAAGGCAGGCAGGGTAGGCTAAGGCTATGCTAGGTAGAACATGAATAAGGAGAATAGAGGAGAGAAGGAAAAAGCGGTTTTCTTTCTTTCGGTTGATGGTCAGCTTTCCTTTCAGTCTTTAAAATTTAACTTTCAGCTTTTGCTTCTCAGCTTTCTTTCTTTCTTCCTTCCAGCCCTCATCTTCATCAGGTATTGTTTGTAGAGTGTCCTTAATAAACTTCTTCTAAAGGGGGGGAAAGAGAGAGAGAGAGAGAGAGAGCCAATCACAAAGCTCGAAACTTGATCCCACAAGCAGCAGTGATGGGCCAGAATGAAAAAACATCCCCCCCCGCATAGAAACAAAATACTCATAATTCAATTTCATTTCTCCACAGTAAAATTTTTGCATGCATTACAAATACAGGCCACCACTCCACATACACGTAAGCTCCCTATTTTTGTCACTCTCCCCCAGCCCCAACCCCAACCCCGTTTCATATGTTTCCTCTCCATGGCCCTACAATCATCATCGATAACTTATCGAATCGATAGTCTTTTTTATATTTAGAGGTTAAATTTCGGAATTTTATTACAACTTGATGCATATATTAACACATGATAAAATATGAACATACCCGATCTCTCGCATTACAATAACTGGTATGCGATGTTCAAATGTTTCCATTCTCTACAGGAATAATATGCAATTACGAGAATACCCCTGATTGATGGATGAAATGAAAATGAAGCAGATCCTTTAAAGCATCTCGAAGATGTGAAGTCACCCTCAGGGGTATTTCAGTCAATAGAAACATTATTCTCTGTGCACATACTTTGCTTTCCGTAAATCGATTGGTACATTAGCTCAACAGTGAGTTCAAGTGCCCCACGATTGACTTCAATACGTGATCAAGTTGGCAATATATCTAGAGATTTTTTTTTGGGCCAAAATAATACCATGTATACAGTGGATCAGAAAAAAAAAATCAGGAATCTATCGCTTTCTCTAGAAAAAATTATTGTGCATCTTAAGGCTTTGTTTGGTATATATATATTTTTGCCAAATTAAAGCTTTTATAGATAGAATTCCTTGAGAATTCAAGTTCTTCAATTCCAATCAAGGGATTAAAAAAAATGTTAGGAGAGTTCATTTCTTGCATTAGAAAACTCTTCTGGTCATTCCTAAAGTCCTAGATTAAGCATAACTTAAAAGTACCATTAATATATACTTCTTCCAACTGAATTTTTAGTTCTCTCTCACTCACTTTCTCTCAAGGAATTAATTGATTACGATAAACCACTTAGATTAAATTAATTATACATATTATTCATAAATTCGTTAAAAACATAGATTCTTCGTTAATATATGTTCATATTTAATACATAAATTTTATTTGAATATATACGTTATATATGCATCCGTCTAATCATAAAAATATCTTAATCTTATAAATTAAAAAGAAATTTTTACATATAACAGTTTTATATTAACACATGTGAGATGAGGATGTATTTGCTGTAGACAAAATTATTTCTTTTTGGAAAAACAATAAGTGA
This sequence comes from Bursera cuneata, assembly GCA_026212285.1. Taxonomy (NCBI): domain Eukaryota; kingdom Viridiplantae; phylum Streptophyta; class Magnoliopsida; order Sapindales; family Burseraceae; genus Bursera; species Bursera cuneata. The sequence continues at coordinate 2,059 of JANLJB010029019.1, read as the reverse complement.
TGAAAGAAGATATGAGACTGTAATTGGACGATGATAAAGTGTAATTATTGCAAATTAATTAAAACTATAGTAAGGACGGGAAGAAAAAAATGATTAATATTTTGTTTTGTTCTCATTAATATTTAACAACCTAAAAGTATATTATATGTGAAGCACAAGGCTTAATTTCCGAGACTTTTGATTATTTTATTATTTATTTTCCTAAGCTTGATCTGTGAATGGTTTATGAATGGCTTTAGCTTTTATCTTTCTGACTAGGTAGCCAGTGTTGTGTTTCCCGTAACACGTATTGATACCAGTATGCAAGCAAATACAAAAATACAGCTCTATCGATGGTCGCTGCATGACACGTGCCACCAAAGGAATATACCAGATCGTCGGAGCGACAGTCTCGTAATCTAATTCCTGACACCCCCTGTAGCCAGAACTACAGTAACCGCAAAGTGTCATGTGATCATGACCTTCCGTCTAATGGAGGGTTAATCAGAAGCAGGAAGTGGGGGCATGGAGTGTAGGGTAAAAGATGGAGCAGGGAATAGAAACTCAAGGGTGAGTGAGTAAGGAATCTAAGAAAGAAAGAGAGAGGAGGAGAAATGTGGCCTCTTGTTTGGTGGCTGCCGGTTTCAAAAAAGAGATTGGACCCACACAGTACCTTACCATAATTTCACCACCTCACTCACTCTCGATCACTCTCTCACTTTACCTTTTTATCTATAAAAAGATTAATTGTAACGAACGCTAACGTGTCCCAAATATAGAAAATTAAAAGGCTATCAAGACAAAAACAAATCTACATTCTCAATCTCGATCTCGATCTAACGTAGAAAGAGACATCTACACGTATTCATACTTTTTCTTTTCCTTCGTATACATCTACGTCCTTCTTTCTATGTATAAATAACATTACTATGTATCAAGATTTAACAACACATTCCAATTTTAAAATAAAATAAAAAATTGGGGAATCTTAATCTTAGTTTTGCTTGAATAAATCTAATAATTCATTCTTTTTAACTTATAATCTTCCATTCATGGCAAATTTACAATATTCTATTGATTATGAGTGACGATTGCCATTAAAGTACTTGTTTTAATGTTAACTTAATAAGTAAGTTCGCGGATAAAATTTTATATTTCAAAAATATTATGTTCAATTAATCCCAAAAAGTGTTGTAAGATAACAAAAAAAAAAGAACAAAAGAAATTGTGCATGAGTTAGAGATACACTCCGAATCCATATACAAAACAAATGACGAGAGTTGGATTCTGAAACACATGCAAGCATCGCAAGTGAAACTAAGATATGCAAGGACTCGAACAAAAGATCTTATGCTCTGATAACATGTTAAGAAACCACATAACCTAAAAATTTAAGTTACCAAATAGGGTCTAACAAAAGTACTAAGTATGTCATCTTATAATCTTAACTTGAAAAGCAGTTTTTTGACATTGTATACCAAATACATCTCTAAAGATATTAAAAATTATTGAGATACAAAATAGATTTTCGAATTTTTTAAAGTTATTTTGGGATCACAAACCATGAACATAGCCTCACCCTATTAGTCTAGCTATTACCCTATTTATCTATTGAATATAGATCCTTCTTCAAATAAGTGTTTAATATAACGATTCATGTGAATTAAGATGATAGTTTATTCCAAGGACAAAATTTTTTTAATAAGCTAAAAGAAGCAAACTATAATATAAAAACAGAGTTTAGTGAAGAGGAAAGTATGATTATTAGATTCGGGATCGACACAACACTGGGGGAGATGATTGCAAAGGACATTCACTTGCGATGCTTGCATGTGTTTCAGAATCCAACTCTCATCATCCTCCCCTTCTTTCTACTCATAACCAGACCTATTTTACTCACCTTCGCCAGCTTTGCCTTTTCCTTTGTTTTATTCTATTCGATTCTTTTTGTTCTTCAAAAGAGAGAGCACAGAACCACAAACCTCGCTAGCTAGTTACCTATCTTCTCACTCTTGTTATACTAAAATATATTTTATGAAACATTAAAAACATAGCTAAGGTAAATTAATGTTAAATCTAG
>JANLJB010029018.1:0-12961 GCA_026212285.1 Bursera cuneata | reverse complement strand
TTCTTTTAAATATTATAATATTTTTTAATTTATTAACCTTTTTTATAATATTATAATAACTTTTTTTCTTAAGAAAGTAAAAAGCCTTGTTCTTATTTGATTCTGGTCAGGAATCAAATTTGATTCCCAAGAGGGTAAGGGGGAATGACTTATTCCCATTTCTGGGATAATAGGATTCCCATTTCTGGGTTTTTTTTTTATCAACCAAACAATAAGAATGGGAATACCTCATTCCAATTCCCATTCCCATGTGTAATTTTACCCAACCAAATGGACCCTTAGTATAATCGTGTTTAGGCAAGTAATCGAGTGTTTTATCAACTAAGCAACCAATTTTCTTTAGACTTAAAGCTTGGTCGTGTCATTAGGCCGTTGGGCCACGCAAGGCCCAGCGATTAGATTGCTTGGCGATGACCAAGCCTCCATGAAATAGAAGGTAAGATAAGGGAAGTAAAGGAATAGAGAACGAGAAGAGAAGGAAAGAGAAAACCAAAGAGAAAAAGGAAAGAAAAAAAGAAAAAGAAATTACATTTTGTTTTAATCATTCGAAAAGATAATATTGCCCTTAAATTACATCATTACTCTATTTCACAGAGCACGCGTTAGTGGTGTTTTTGACTTTCATATGCCAGATAACAATTTTTTCAACATCTTCTTGAAGTAAATGAAAGTTTTAATTACCTTGCACCGGCTGTTGCAGTCTTTTCACAAAAAAAATAGAGAATTTTTCTCTACTTTTTGTGAAGATTCTCCATTTTTTTGTGGGGAAAGCCGGGTGCACTGCTGCACCCGATGTCGGGTAGATGCACCCATAAAAGAAGCATATTTAAGGATGCCAGGGTCCTCCTCAAATTTGGCCATGTCTTCCTTGGGGAGTCCTAGCCATGCCTCTATCCCCTCCCCATCGCAGCTGTCTATGAGAATAACGAAGTTATTATGCCTCGTGCCAGTGGCTACCCACATTGGCTTCCCCCATCCAAAATCTGCTTCATAATATGGAAATCTACACCAACTTGTAAAACCAATCCGTCTAGTTTTGAAAAACGTTTCACCTGGATATTTCAAGTAATCAATGAACCCACCACCTCCTCCAAAAAGCTTCCTGGCAGATTGGTCATCCACCATTTTTATCGCTTGCCGAAGTTCTCCTGCTAAACCGCTGTGATCGACTTTCTTCTCAATCGGCCAAATTAATTCTGCTCCTGACATGATGTTCCCCATACATTGCGGTGGAAATGGTGGACTCATTTTAGGCCGCAGATTCACAGCAACTATTGCTGCCAAATATTTACAAGTAGTTACACCACTTTCTCTAACAGCAGCTATCAAAGCACCAAAAATAATCACTAGCACGACTTCGAAACGTGTTGGGCGGTCCAAGCCTGTGCCATTCTCAAATTTCTCTTTAAGAGAAGCTATCTTAGTACCATCAAAGATAAATCTTTTCGTTACTGATTCTGCTGGTAGAGATGAGTACTCTTTACTATTACGATCCAATAATCCTGATAAATCTTGCCCAGGAAAGATAGAAGAATGATCAGAAATCACATCTTTAACATCATTGGCACTGCCACAAGCTATTGCAGCCCAACCTTTAACAAAGTGTGCTGCACTTGATGCATCAAGCATAGCATGCTTAAAGCAAATACCGATTGCCATCCCGCCGCAACCAAAGTAATTGACCTGAACGTTTAAGTTGAGATGAGTGCTTAAACATTCATGTGTTTTGAATGGCAGTAGTCGTTCGAGCAGATCGATCTCCGGTTGCCTGAGGACATCGGACATCTGGCTGGCGATGTGAGCTTCGGTAAAGCTGGCACCATGATCATCACAATCAATGGAAAATTGATCTTTGCGTCGCCCGGCTAAGGGATAATAATGTGTTAATGTGTTTGAGAGGGATTGTTTGAGGTGATCAGAGGTTTCGATAGTGGTTTTGCATGTTTTGGAGTAAAAGAGGATGACGGAGAAGTAAACATCAGGAACTACTTGATCAATAAGAGAAAGTTTATAGGTTCTTAGGTGGTGAGGGGTTGGGGAAGATGGTTTGATAATTTCTTTTGAAGTGAATCGAAGCTCCATGCCTTGTTTGTTTTGAACGAAATTAAAATGTTAATTTTCTTCTTCACGGCTTGGCTATAGTGAAAGCTTTTACCGTTTTGCTTTCATCCGATACATCAAGGCACCAAATTGAAGTTTATATAGGATTACAGAAGGTGAATACCGCCAACTAGGGATGGAACGTTCCTAATCAATTTTAATTAAGTAATGTTCGACAATTGTTGGTAGTATATATAAAACCCCAGATAAAAGGTTCGCCACATAGTGAGGCAGAGGCCTTTTGGATGATTCGAAAAACAAAGATAAGATTAAGCCAAAAGCGATCAGAACAACACAGTTGATGTACGATTACAATCGATGAGTCAAGAAGAAGTGATCCTTTGTTTTTTAATGGGTTTTGGACAGAGATCAAAGGTCTTGAGCAATGGATACGACCGAACAATTCAAAAAATAAAGAAATATTGTTTAATTGCTACAATGATATGACTAATATATTATATCTTGATTGGTTCTTTGGACCTAGATAATATGAAACAATGGGATCAATTGTAACAAAAAAAAAATAAAATAAAAACTTGTACTGTAGAATTTTTTAAAGTAATTTAACAAGTAAAATTATTTATCCAAATTAGACATAAAGTGGACAATGTCTTCTAACCTTATGAAATCAAAGCCGGTCGTCTAGATAATTTTTAACACCATGAAATAAGCTAATTCCAATCATAACAATCCTTATATTTGTTAACTAGTGAGATATTATCAAAGGTTTGTATTATTATAAATCAACAAAAAGTAATAGTATAATATTATTAGTCCAGAAGGGGATGCCGCCTTTGTTTTCAACTTTTTAAATGGACAGACCAGCGATAATTTATTCATATGTGATTGTTGTATTAATTTGTTTTAACTTTTATGTCTCCTATGTTGAAATTGTTGAGCTTCATGACAAAGGTTCAAGCTTACAATTAATATTACTCAATTATTAATAATTTCATTTAAAATTAGTTTTTAAGTACTATAATGTTATTAGTCCAAAATATGGAATTGCCTTTGTTTAAACTTTTATATGAATGTGAGAGGGGTATACCCAAAAATTTTTGTTGGCTGTGCTAAATTATTATTTTAGACGAACTTGAACCATATGAGAAAATTTCATCAATAAAAAAAAGTATTAGTTACACATTCTACACAAAAATAAACACCGAAAAAAATATCATATATATAAATAAATATACAATGTAAGTATAATAAAACAATATTGAAGTTGTCTTATCTAATTCTGCAAAGTGTATAACTCATCTGTTACTGATTTGTGTTAGTAGTTTCGGTAAATTTTTTTTTCTTAATATATAAAATAATAATAATAATAATAGTAGTAGTAACCAAGCAAGCAATCTTTAAGAAAGTTATCATCGATTTTATTACAAAGTATTGTATTAACAAAAATTAAACCCATCAAATATTTAAAATCAGTATATTATATATAGATGAAGTAACATTAAACAAGTCAAAAATAAAAAAATAAATAAAAAATCAAACCCATCAAAATTTTATACAAAATCTTAATTTTCAAATAATTATTTAAGATTTAGAACAATACCTCTATAATCCAAATACGTATGGTCTTTTCAAATGAATTTGAAAAATCTACAAACTAAAATTTAAAAATTTAATTTTAAATCATGGATTAAGTGATATGAAGTTAAAATGAAAACATGAAAAAAATGAAAAAATTAGATTAAAAAGATGAAGTCTGCACTATACTAGAGAAAGTGAAGTCCCATAATTACTATCCAAGGAGTTAAAGTTCATAATATTTTTGTAATTAATGATAATTACATTATATATGCATTTATTAAGAATGTTTTGAACTTAATTATAGGTTAATTATTGTTAGTTAGGTTATCTTTACATTTAGTTGAGTTGTTTTTATGTTAGTTCATTTTATTTTTATGCGTTTGTTATTTTGTAGGAAATGGAAAGCTTGGAAGAGGTGAAAGATCATGAAAGAGAATTTCCCAATCCACGCCAAGGCGAGGATGTGTTGCTCGCTAGGGGTGCCAAATTTCCAGAGACATGGCGCTGGGGTGAGGGCTTGATTCATGTCGGGGCGTTGAATTTCCAGAGACATTATGCTGAGGTGCAGAGTTGTTCTACGTCAAACGCGAGTGAGCCAGAGAGTGCTCGTTGGGGCGTGCAGTACTTGGCGTTGGGGCATGGTGAAAAATAAAAAATAATAATTTTAACGTGTTAAGTTCTGATTGAACGAGTGGAGAGACATATAAAAAGGGATTTTTCACAAGAAGAACAGGGATGAAGGACGGGTAAAAACCCTACCTTGAGAGCAACCTTGCGAGCTTTGGAAATGAAGAATGGGACGGAGAAAGAGAAATCTTCTTCACTAGTAGTTAGGATTACATTCTCTAGTTTTGTCAATTTCTTTTCCATTGTTTTCCATTAGCTTTTTTTGTTATTTTTCATACGTCACGAACTAATACCTCTTGTGCTAAGGCTGTGATATATCCTAGGCCTAATGAATTGAAAGATTTAATTTTATATTATCGATATTTTCTGATTTTTACTGTATATTGAATTATTATGCTTAATGCTTTGATGTATCTGGTTAATGCATGACTGGTCTTAGTTAATGTATTAGAATTGAAAGATTTATTATAGTAATCTATCCTGTAATTTAATATCATAATCTAAATGCATAATAGAAATATTTTTATGGTTTATATAGCAACAAAAAGGAGAATCCATTAGCTTAATGTGTTTGGGGATCATTTACCTCATATTAGACATAAATGAGTTAGGGCACTTGAATAATTTTATCTGTTCTTCAAAGAGACTGATAGATAATATTAGGGATTATTGCTTTTAGTAATTAATCTCAAAATTCAATAGGATTAGACTAAATGAATCAATCTAGATAGGCTATAGTGAAATCATAGGCTTAGCATATCCATTCTCATCCATATCATCTTGTTGCTAGAATTAATTTTTAGTTTTTAGTTTATTAAATTAGTAATAATTTGCAACTTCTAAATAGTATAAAGTTTGGTTATATTCAGTACTTAATTTTTTTAGTCCTTGTGGGAGCAATAACTCAGCTTCACTACTGTATTATCTGATACGATTATGTATACTTACAGAAAATACACAACAATTAAAATAGTGGTAAACTTGTGAATCAATGAGAAATAATGATAAAAAGATAATGGAAATTTCATAAATAATAATTAAACTTAAAGCTATTTATAAAATTTGAAATTTTTTTCTTCAGCTAAACCCATAAGAAGATACGCACATGAATGTGACTTTTCATATGTGATTTTTATAAGTTGATCACAAAAATATGTAATTTTCATTGATGATGCAGGGTATAGGTAATAATTCATTCAAATTTTAACTGTAAAGTTGATTGCATGTTATCATCCTTCCTCTATATCTTGCAGGTGCTAGTACATCGTTGTTAATTTAAATCCATTTTTCTCATTAACGATCAAAACAAGTAGAAGAACGAGGTCATGATTAATAGCCAGCTAGATTGCCCAATAGCTACAAGCTGCCATTGCCGATAACCAATTGCTACTTGTTATTATCAATTCTGACCATTTGATTTCTTCGATGAATGACCAGATTTAAGACAAAAAAAATATAAAGAATAAGATGCCACCAAATGCTGACCAACATTCATTCTTTGCTTCTATTTGTCTTACAGATATTATCAGTGCTTGAATCATTTATAATTTTATATAAATCTACATTACTCCATCTTGAATGACTTTTTTGTCCTCTCAACTCCCAACCGAAGCTGGCCTATATCCAAGCCTCATATTCAATCGAAAGTATACAAATTAAATAGGATCCATATCTCTACAAAAGAAAATGATAGAGAACCGTTCGTAAAACCGAAATTAATGTATTGAACTTTACTGATTTTTCATGAATAATTAATGAAATTTATTTAAGATTAGGGGAACCGATTATTTTTGTCAAATCCAATCTAACCCAATTCTAATTAGATTATCAAATTTTTAATCCAATCTAATCCAAACTTCAAATGAACTCCAATCTAATTCAATTTGATACATGAAAAATAAAATACAATCCAAGTTGAAATATATTAAAATATAATTTAATCTAGTCCAATCTAATTGTAGATGGCATTTTTTTGGCATATTACAAAAGGATCAAGACACCGTCTTTATTTGGCCCGATGCCTATTATAAACTAATGGATTGAAATGAGCTCCCAACTCGGTTGAGATAAGCTCAAACTTGGTTTGGTCTAGATAAGCCCCAACTCGATAGAGAAAGGGATGCTACCTTTTTGAAGGCCAATAATGGCTAAAAGTGAAGTGACATTTGACAATCATTTCTTACCTGGAAGGCGATTAAAAATATCCCAAGAATCTTCTAAAAGGTTCATTGAGATCATGACACATTATCCCAATGAATGGCTAAGATTTAAGGTCAAATGGTGAGATTGAGTATAAAAACAAAAGAAAGGTGGTTGGTCTCCATTGAGAGAAAAGAGGGAAGACTCTTTTTTTCTATGTGCATTCATTGTCTCTCCTCTTCCATAGGTGTTCACCACCTTTCTAGTACTATAAGTGCTAACTATCTCTCCTCCATCAAAAGTACTCACCATTTCTCTAGTAACATCGATGCTTTTTATCTCTCTACCTCTTTTAAACTACCTTTAAACACATAGCTAGTGGGCTTGATTTCATATCGTTTTCTTTTTTTCTCACCACATAAAGTGACCCCTTTACTAACTTGAGCTTTGGAGGTTTATCTTTGATGAGAGACCCGACGCTTCCTAACTTTTTTGTCCTTATGCAGTTTTGAATCAATAGTTGAATCCAGTGAAGCCTGGTCAAAAGTTTGAAAGCTAGAGGAGAGAGAGAAGGCTCTTGGAGTTACTAAGCTCTGAGTCTACCGAGGTTTCATCCTCTTCATGGTAAACTGAGATGCCACCCTCTCCATGGCCTACTGAGATGCACCTTTCTCACATCTTACCAAGTTCCACTACTAAGAAGCACTTTGACAGTCCTTCTATAACCACTCCTTAAGGACACTCTAGTCATCTCTTACACATGTCTTCTACATGGTTGATGTGATTTTTACACATCAAAATTTGGTGCCATTTGTGAAAAAAGAGACAATTAGTCTATTTTCCTGGTCTTTGCTAAGAAGAAGGATTTTATTTCTTAGCTTGGCCTACCAAGTTGAGCCTCAAGACCTTCTTCCATCAGATGAAGTTTATCTCTTTAACAATTTGGCCTACTAAGTTGAGCCTTAAGTCTGCCTCCATTAGAGGAAGTTTATTTCTTCAACTCGGTAGACTTCCTGAACTTGACCTACCGAGTTGAGCTTCAAGACCTTCTTTCATTGGAAAAAGTCTATTTTCTCACTTGGTACTTGGTAGCCACCCTCAACTCAACCCACCAAGTTGAGTATCAAGTTCTTTCTCATTAAGAGGAAGTCAATTTCCTCAACTTGGCAACATTCCTCAGCTTGTCCTACTAAATTGAGCCTCAAGTTCTTTCTCTATCAGAGACTATTTCCTTAAATAGGTAGCCTCCTTAAGGTAGCCTACCAAGTTGATTATCAAGTTCTTCCTCCATCAAATTGAGTTTATCTCCTTACTTGGTAGCCTCCCTCAACTCGATCTACTAAGTTGAGCCTTAAGTCCTTCTTCCATTAGAGGAAGTTCATTTCCTCATCTAGATAGCCTTCTTCAGTTCGGCCTACCAAGTTACACCTCAAGACATTCTTCCATCAAAAGAAATCTATTTTCTCACTTGGTAGCCTCCCTTAACTCGGCCTACCCAATTGAGCCTAAAATTCTTCCTCCATCGGGGGAAGTTTGTTTCCTTAACTTGATAGTCTTCCTTAGCTCGACCTACCAAGTTAAATCTCAAGTTCTTTCTCCATCAAAGGAAGTTTATTTCCTTAACTCGGTAGCCTTTCTCAACTCGATCTACCAAGTTAAGTCTCAAAACCTCCCTTCAATATAGAAAGTTTATTTCCTCAACATGATAGTCTTCCTTAACTCGGCCTATCGAGTTGAGCCCTAAAACTCTGTTTCATTAGAAGAAGTCTATCTCTTACCTGATAGCTTTCCTCAACTTAGTCGATCAAGTTGAGCCTCAAGTCATTCCTCTATAAGGGGAAGTATATTTCCTCAACTCAACAACCTTTATTAGCTCTACCTATCGAGTTGTGTATCAAGTACTCTTTCTATCAGAGGAAGTCTATTTCCTCAACTCAGTAGCCTTCCTCAGCTCGGCCTACCTAGTTGAGCCTTAAGTCCTTTCTCTATCAGAGAAAATCTATTTCCTTAACTCGGTAGTCTTCCTTAGCTCGGGTTACCGAGTTGAGCCTTAAGTTCTTCCTCTATCAGAGAAAGTATATTTTCTCAACTTAGTAGCATTCCTCAACTCGGGCTACCAAGTTGAGCCTCAATTCATTCGTCCATCAAAGGAAGTCTATTTCTTCAACTCGGTAGCCTTCCTTAGCTTAGGTTACTAAGTTGAGCCTCAATTTCTTCCTCTATCAAAGGAAGTCTTTTTTCTTAACTTAGTAACATTCCTCAACCCGGGCTACCAAGTTGAGCCTCAATTCATTCATCTATTAGAGAAAGTCTATTTCCTCAACTCGGTAGCCTTTCTCAACTCGACCTATCAAGTTGAACCTCAAGTTATTCCTCAATCAGAGGAAGTATATTTTCTCAACTTGGCAGTCACTTCAATTTAGCATACCAAGTTGAGCCTTATGAACCATGGACTACTAAGTATCAAAAGGTTTTTCCTTAGCTTATGATTAATCTCTCTTATTTATTACATGCTTTCCTCTCACGTTAACATGTTTGCTAATGTCTTTATTCATCTTTTGTACTAGTTAATAATAAACTCAATGATATGATGCCTGAAGAGTTTGACTCTTTAACTCTAAGCTTACCTCAGTGTCATTTCTCCTCGAAAAGCTACAAGTATATATTTTTATATAGCTATGAGTATCTGTTTCTATAAGGCTACTAATATCATTTCTCCTTGAAAAGCTTCAAATATCTATCCAAGGCAATTTGACCTTGTAAGGGGGAATGCTTTGAAGAAACCAAATTACTTATTTTATTTTTAGCCAGGTGCTTTTGAAAGCCTTTAAGTGTCCATCTATCACTTTGGACAGGCCTAAGTGCCTTATATTTTCAAATTGGCCTTAGTGTCATTTCGTTCTAGAAGGGCCCAAACACGTTTTCTCATCTTCTGTCAAGAAAAGGTGTGGGGGTGGGAATATGACCACCTCACGACCTCCTATCAAGAAAAAGGCATGAGGGCCGAAATGTGACCACCTTACAACCTCTCATCAAGAAAAAGCGTAAGGGTCAGAATATGACTACCTCGTGACCTTTTACCAAAGAAAATGTGTAAGGATTAGAATATGACCACTTCGCAACCTTTTGAGAAGAAAAGGCGTGAGGCTTGGAATATGACCACCTTGGGACCTTCTACCAAACAAAAGGAACGAGGGCTAGAATATGACCATCTCGTGACCTTTTACCAAAGAAAAGGTGTGAGTGTCGAAATATAAACACTTTGTGACTATTTACCTAAACCAATTTGACCCAATAAGGGAGAATACTTTGAAGAAATCAAAGTACTAATTTTATTTTGAGCCAAGTCGTCTCGGAAGGTCCAAGTGCCCATCTACCCAAAGCAATTCGACCTAGTATGGTAGAATGCTTTGAAGAAATCAAAGTATTGATTTTATTTTGAGCCATGTGCTCTTGAAAAACCCCAAGTGCCCATCTATCTAAAGCAATTCGACCTAGTAGGAGAGAATGCTTTGAAGAAATGAGAGTACTATTTTTATTTTGAGCCAAGTGCTCTTGGAAGGCCATAGTGGCCATTTATATCTTCAGAAGGTCCCAGTGCCCATCTACGTTCTCTATAGGATGGGCCCAAGAACCCTATCTCTTTGAGTTAACCTAAGTGTTGTTCTTCTCCAAGTAAAGCTCTAATTATTTATTTCTCCAAAGGCCCAAATGCTTGATTCACAAAAAGCTCGAGAGCTTATTTGACCTACTCAATAAAAGCAAGATGTTATTTAAACTATAACTTAAAATTCTATTATATCCTTAGAATTATTGAGATCTTTACAAAGTAGTAAGGGCTGAAATAAGAACACCTTGGGATCATCTACCCAAAGCAATTAGACCTAATAGGAAAGAATGCTCTATAGAAATTAGAATACTGATTTTATTTTGCACCAAGAGCTCATGCAAGGCCCTAGTGCTCATTTATCTCTCGTTAGAAAGCTTAAGTATCAACCTTTATTGAAAAAGGTCTAAGTGTCATCTCTCCTCAGTTGGCATAAGTGTCATTCCTCCTCGGAAAGGTCCTAGTGCCTATCTATCCTTTGGAAGGCCCTAGTGCCCATCTCTCTCATCAGAAGGACTAAATGTCATCTCTCCTCGATTGGCCTGAGTGTCATCCTTCCTTGGAATGGTCTAGTGCCTATTTATGCTTTGTAGGGCCCTAGTGTCCATCTCTCTCATTGGAAGGCCTAATTGCCCATATATTTAAAAATCATCCACTTGGAAAACATCATGAAGATATTAAAGACGATAAAATTGCCACTAATACAAATGCTTCAAGACACGATAACAACAATGTACTATTGAGCCAAATTGTAACAAATAATTAGTCATAAGTCCTCATGCTTTGAACTTGTGCCTAAAGGGGTAATATAGATATAACATTTTTTGGCATCTTTTATAAAGGACCAAAATGCCCTCTTAATTTGGCTTAATGCCTACTACAAACCAATAGACCAAGACAAGCCGCTAACTCGATAAGGCTGAGATGAGCTCCAACTTAGTAAGGTCGAGATGAGCCCCAACTTGGTAGGGAAAGAGATGTTGCCTCTTTTAAGGCCAAGAATGGCTAAAAGTGAAGTGACATGTGAGAAACCTTGAGATTGGTTAAAAAATATCCTAAAAGTATCCCAAGAATCTTCTAATAGGTCCATTAAGATTGTGACATATTATCCTAATGAAGAGCCAAGATTTAGGTTAAGTGGTGATATTGAATATAAAAGTAAAAGAATACCTCTAAGAGAGGGGGTTTGAGGAAAAAAGAAAGAAAGGTGGTTGGTCTCCATTAAGAGAAAAAGAGGGAAGACTATCTTTCTTCTTCCATGAGTGTTCATTGTCTCTCTCTATCATAAGTGTTCATCACCTATCTAGCACCATGAGTGCTCACTATCTCTCTTCCACCAAAAGTACTAACCATTTATCTAGCAACATCGATGCCTTCTATCTCTCTACCTCCTTTAAACTAGCTTCAGACGCATAGCTAGTGTGCTTGATTTCATGTCTTTCTCTTTATTTCTCACCATATAAAGCGATCCCTTTACTAACTTTAGTGTTAGAGGGTTATCGCCGATGAGAGACCTGACACCTTCATGACTTTTTTTTTCCCGTATAGCTTTGAACCAATAATTGAATCTACTGAAGCCTCATCAAAAGTTTGGAAGCTAGAGGAGAGAGAGAAGGCTCCTAGAGTTCGCCTACCAAGTTGCCTCCTTTATCCTATTGAGGTGCCTCCATATCCTACCAAGGTGCCTCCCTTAGCCTATTGAGGTGCCTTCATATCCTATTGAGGTACAACTGAGCTCCCAGCTTACCGAGGTTCTATCCTCTCCATGGCCTACTGAGATGCTACCCTCTTTATACCCTATAGAGATGTCGCCTTCTCCACGGCCTATCGAGATGCCACCCTCTCCACGGCCTACTAAGATGCCCCCCTCTCCATGGCCCACCTAGATGCCATCCTCTTCATTGCCTACCAAAAGTCCAACTTCTCCACAGCCTATCGATATGCAGCTCTCTCACATCCTACCAAGTTCCATTATAAAGAAGCACTGTGATAGTCCGTTAGTAACCGCTCCTTATGGGCACTCCAATCATCTCCTTCAAGCATCTCCTACATGTGTCTTCTACATAGTGAATGTGATTTTTACACATCAACACCAATAATATTTCACAATTCATATCACTACATATTAGAATAAGTGATAAATATTATGTATTAAAAAATAAAATAAGAGATATTAGTTAGATAATGGGTATCTTAGATACACATATAAAATATCCTAATTAAATATATGAAACATCTTTTTTATTATGAATTTATTTTGGATTGGATCGATTTTATTGGATTTTCATTAGGAAATCTAACATCCAATTCAATTACACTGGATTTTAGAAAATTGAATTCAATCAATCAAGTGATTGAAACAAATCAAAATTGAGTAAATATCACTTAGTATCTTAGGTTTTGCCTTAATTTAACTGATCAGACAATACTTTTGCATTTATTCTTCTGTGTCCTCTTTATGTTTTATGAAATTCATTCTTTAATCCCCTAACCTTTAACACCATTAGTTTTGAATAACATTGCATGCCTATAATAATATTTTAACTATTTTTTTTTAAGTAAATATCACCCACTACCCTTAAGTTTTGGTTAAATATCATTCAAATGAAACTTTTGGTTTTATTCATCTACGTTCCCTCTACATTTTATAAAATTAATTAATCATATCCTTGATCCCTAACTTTGCTAGAACTATATATCCATTAAAAACCAAATAAATCTTTATACATAGCGTTAATGTAGTATTGGATTAGTTTTTAGTGGTTTTGTTTTCTTCACCTTAGATACTATAAGAAGCACTGCCTTCTCCATTAATAAACCATTAGTAAATAGAGAAATATTATTTATTTATTTATTTAAACACATCCTTTATTATCTACTTTATCAATTTATCTCATTAAACTTGTAATGTATTATAAGAAGAGATAAAAAGATCTGATAGTATAAACC
>JANLJB010029017.1:2928-12961 GCA_026212285.1 Bursera cuneata | reverse complement strand
AATTAGAACCGCTCATTACAGTATCTATTACAATAAAACCATCATATAAATAACCAGTGCCAATTAAAATAGAGTTGAATATAATATCCATAGAAGTACCATGAAAATTCAAGGAGTAGCCTAGTTTAAGAAGGACAGTAATAGAGATCAAGTTTCGTCGAATATTCGGTGCATATAGGACATCATAAAGGAGAAAGGTTTGGTCACCACGCAAATTCAATTTGTAAGTGCCTATACCTTTGACTTCAACTTTGGAGTTGTCTCCCATATATATCTATTTTGTTCCTTGTCTTATTTGACGATACTCCACATATGCTTCTCGATCCCTAGCTATGTGGTCAGTTTTACTTAAGTCTATAGTCCATAATGGACGAGATTCAGTCAAAAAAACAGAGCTAGAAACATAAGCATAATTTAGAAAATTAGAATAGGGTTTTATCTTTTTCGATTTAGTACATTCACAAGCGAAATGACTCATATTTCTACAGTTATAACATTTTAACTTAGATTTGTCTCTCTTTTTACTAGCACGTTTGCCTCTTTGACTCTTCTCTTCTAAGGTATTCGATCTCTTTCCCTTCTTAGAGAAATTCTTCCCTCGCTTCTTTTTGAAGCTAGATGATTTACGGGAGCTTGTTTTAGCTATATAGGCTTGACCTAAAGACTTGGTTGCCTCAAGACACTCATCTTCTAACTCAACATGTCTTTGGGCATGATTAAAAGTTTTGATGCTATCATTATGTGTCATGTTGACTTTCATATACTCCCAGCTATTAGGAAGAGATCGAATAACTACTTGAACTTGTTGCTCATCAGTTATAACACGTCCAACATTTTTCAGTTCACGGATCATGTTTGATATTTCCCTCATATGTTGTCTCATCGTATGATTTGAACGCTTCTTGTATGTGTCAAACTTGATAGTGAGTCACCTAAATTTAGTAGTCAAAGTACCACTAAACTTTTCTTTCAGGGTAAGCCATAACTCTTGAGTCGATTGGTACACCTCAAACTTATACATAAAATCATTACTCATACTACTCAACAACGTAATGCAGGTAGTTTTGTTTTTCTTAACAAAAGTTTGATAAGCCTCTCGATCCATCCTATGTTGAGCAGTGTTACCCTATTGTGCTTCAACCATGGTATTATGTAAAGCCTCAAAAGCCTTTTGCTCTTCCAATACATACTGAATCTTTCAGTGTCAGATATCATAATTATCTTCATCATTCAATTTTTCACCTTTGTTTAACTCGGCCATGATATTTTTTGAAGCATAAGGCATTTATTTGAAATGAAAAAAAAAATATTATCATCTATACCATATACAAATATTTATTATGCAGCAACAACAAACTCAAAACATATTATAAAATAAATAGAAGGATTAGATTCGAAAGGTTATCGAGACTTCCAATCATCATCCATATCCAAATATTAATTTCATTATATGATTGTTTGTTTGTGCAAAAATTATTAGTTCTAATTTTGAATTCATCTCGAAACAAATGAAATTTTAATAAATCAAAACTCCCACAATATTAGCATGACACATAGCACAAAACATGCATAAATAAAATAGTAATATTATAAATATGAACAAGGAAGATAGCAACTGTTCCATTCATTAAAATAAAGTAACGACAAAGTAATACACAATGAAATACCATACCAAAAAACTCATGCTAAATCTTTTTTTAAAATAAGGAATAGTGTTTATGGCCCTCTCTTCCTTTTTATAATTAACCTCATCGCAACAATTAAGTCTATTGACTGATGCCTTTCTAAACCAAGGGCTTTTCTCTAGTACATGACCTATGTGTCGTGCACCATGTAGATTTGGATACAAACTAAGTGCAACAGGTCGCCTAATATTTGGTAAATGATGACGTTCAAATAATAATTCTATTTCACAAGCAAGAATTATATATGACGATCTGACCCCAACTCTAATTTTATTCTTCAAATCGGATCGTGCATATCTATATTCTTGAAAGAGTTTTTTGACAAAAACGATTACCGTATATATCTAAAGGCAATTATGAAAACGAGCTATTAAACAAATTTCTTGAAAAATATTCTTTAAAACTTCAATATTTTTCATGACTGATAAATTCATGTTATAGGAAAAAAAAAATTTTTAAATGCCTTTTGTAGCATTCAGTCTCTCCCTTGCGTAGCGTTTGAATCATGCGCACCATCTAAATAAAGTAGAATAATATTTGATTATTATATTATATTGTCAAAGTACAAAAGAAATAAAATACTTGCCTTGGAGATACAGAACCTCCCACTAAGACCCAACATTCATAAGCAATCTTATATGATAAAAAGAAAACAGTGTCAAAATCAGAGTCTGATAGAGCGACATGAGACTGAAATCACACTACTTGCGCACATCAATCATTGGCCGCCTACCGATTACCAAACCACCACCATTTTGTTCAAAATTTCTTAAGTATTAAAAAGTAGTCTTAGTTTTTATTTACGGTGAAAGGATGATTCTTATTCTCCCTCACAATATTACTAAAAGAAAAATACTATTCATCATCTTCAACCTCCAACATTTCTAAAATGACTCAAACAGTAACTTCAACATATTATATCTTTTATTGTACTTATCCAATTTAGGCAAATAACATACCAATTTGAAGCTTAGAATAAGAGCTTTCCAAAGAGTCATAATACGTCCAATTTTATGTACCGCAGACAAAATTATGACTTTCCAAATATTCGGATTTAAGTCCCAAAAACATAAAAAAAAAAAACTGGAAATAAATATGTGCAACCATTAACTTCGACATAATTTTTCTCACAACACACTCAACCATTTTTCGTGAAAAAAAAAATCATTTTAAAGCTTGAAAGACAAGCTTTACAAAAGCTATTATGCATCAGAATCGGAGTTATACACACAAAGTTATGACACTCGAAACATTTAGATTTTTGTAGAAAAACTGGGTAAAAACGGAATTAACACAGCAACGGAACTAGTAACTTCGATATTATTTTTCTCACAACATACTCAACCATTTTACGTGAAAAATATATCATTTAAAGCTTGAAAGACAAACTTTACAAAAGCTATTATGCATCAGAATCATAGTTATACACACAACGTTATGATACTCGAAATATTCGGATTTCTATAAAAAAAAGGGTAAAAATGAAATTAATACAGCAACTTCGAATTAAAAGTTCTCTTAATCCACTTATTCATTTCAACCGTATAATATGTCATTTTGAAGCTTGCAATAAGAGCTTTAATTTGAAGTATCATTCATCAAATTTAAAGCAACACACACAGAGATATCATACTTCAAAGTTACGAGTTTAGGAACTATATACAATCATAAATTAACAGTTTTGTATACGACATATATCGTAATTGCTATCGAGTAAACAAGCAAGTAATAGACTGAAAATCATTCCAACAGGCTCTGATACTAATGACGGAAATACAAGTTAGGATTACTTACCTTTGAAATGAAATCACACCCTGGAGATTAATCACGTGTGGAGAAATCCCTCTAATCACAATGGATATACTCACTCTATTTAACCTGCTTGTATATCTCTCTCTCTTTCTCTAAGAACTTTGACTCATTTGTTCTATGTTCTGCATTCTCTAGTTCTACTCTTAGAATATGAATTGACACAACTACTATTAGCAATTGTTTAATACAAATAAACAACTGCTATAAGCAATTGCTTCATATGGGCTTGGACTGGATTATTGGACAACCCATCATGGTTGCCTAACCCAAGTCCAATAATAGCAAACTATTATGTATCAATTTGATTGCTTGCAAAGCCGTCGTGTGATAAACCAACTTTTCAAAGGTTGATGTTGCTATAGATTTGGTAAATAAATCTGCAAGATTATAGTTCGAATGTATCTGTTTGATATCAATTTGTCGACTTTCCTAAAGTTCATGTGTATAGAATAACTTCAACGAAATATGCTTAGTTATATCTCCTTTAATATATCCTCCTCTGACTTGAGTAATGCAGATAATTTGCATGAACTCTGGATATGATGGATTACAGATTGTAAGCAAATACCTTTTAGGCTAATTTCAAAAAGTGCAAGAATTTCAAAATGAATAGATGATATAGCAACCAATGTCTATTTTGTCCATCAACATGTAATTGCAGTCTCATTATAATTTAAAAAATATCTAATTTGTGATCAAGTCTTATAAGAATCAGATAAATATACAACATCAACATAATTGATTAATTCGGGATTTTGAGAAACTTAAAATGTTTAATCCTATTCTTGTGCCTTCTGGTAGGTGCAAAACTAAATTGTGCTAATAAATTAATAGCAAATGTTATATCAGGTCTAGAACATTGAGCCAAATATAATAGTGTACCAATAACATTAACATACGGTACCTCAGGATAAGTATTTGTTCATCATTTTCTTTAAAACATAATGGATCCTTCTTAGGATCAAAGGATCTAACAACCATTGAAGTACTTAATGGATGAGCTTATCCATATTAAAATGTTTCAAGAAACTATGCTTGATATATAGGCCGAGACAATGTTTTGTTTTCTCCAAATCTTTCATTTTAAATTCTCTTTTAAATATTAAATAACATCTTGGATTTCTTTAAAAGTTTCAATTAAGTTCATGTCATCGACATATACTGTAATAATAGCAAAACCAGATTCTGACTTTTTTATAAATACACCAAAAAATATGGTATTATTGACATATCATATCCTTTTTTTTTTTATCAAGTATGCACTAAGATGTTTATGTCATATTCTTACAGATTTTTTTAATTCATTTAAGGATTTTTATAATTTAAGTGAATACATATATTCTTTGGTTTTGTTTATTTTACTTCAGGCAAATTAAATCCTTCAAGGACTTTCATATATGTTAGTATCTAGTTTACCATATAGGTAAACAATGCCTACATCTATAAGGCGCATGTGATTTTTTTTTTTTTTTGAGATTGCTAAACTTATTAAATATTTGAAAGTAATTATATCTATTATCGGGGCATATGTTTCATCAAAAACAATTCTGGGTCTATGAGAAAAATCTTAAGCTACAAGTTGGACTTTATATATAGTAATGTTTTCTTTTTGTTTTCCAGTAAATACCCTCTATGGATATGGTGTTGGAGAAATATCATTACTTTTGATTTATCCAGCAAGTATATTATATTGTCTTCTTTAATACCTTCACCAAGATTCATGGCTTCCAAATAGATTATTGCATCATCAGCCCATTCAGAATAATCAACTCCACTAAGAGATAGAGTGGCAAACTCATACTTTATCAAATTTGACATTTTGACAACTAGACATTCACAAAAAAATTAAAACAAATTAATTGTCATATCATAATAACTCCTCAAATGTATTTAGAACTTCAGGTTCTAAATAGAGAATAATAAAAACAATAATTAACAAGCTAAGAACTTTAGGTTTTAATTTATTTCAATGAATAATAACCCATAATAGTAGTAAGTATTAATATAATTAAATACACCAGGAAAAACTGGTGAGGACAAAACCCACTTAAAGGTCAGTCTCTTTAGACTTAGTCTTTTTGATAAACTTTTCTAGACATATTTATAAATATATAAATAATCACTTATTTTGACCAGACTTAATATCTACAGATATTTCTTTCAAGATTTTAGTTGTAATAATAATAATAACATAATATTGATACGATAATATTAAAAATAAGTATAAAATAATTTATAATAACCGCAATATAACAACCTATCACAAATATTAATGTAATAATTATTAATAAAATATATTATCCTTATTTTCTAATGTGAAAGATTTAATATAGTGACAACCACAGAGTAAACTAATAAGGATAAACTATAACAAATATAATATAATAAATAATTAACATTATATATATATATATATATAAATGTAATAATATGTGCAAAGTCTAGTGTTAATAATGTAACATAAACTAAAAATAAGATGCAACAAATGTGAGAATGAAAGAAAGCAAAATATAAGGGAACAAATGTCAATATAAACTCAAAAAAAAAAAAGCAACAAAATTTAAGGAGTGAAATTGCAAAAATTTATAATAAGAGGATTATAAGGGAGACACACTAAGAGAGAGGACTTTATACATATATATGTGTACAAGTTCCAAGGGGAGGTGGCTCTATTTATACTTATCACTGTCACCCCCTTATCCAAAGATTTTTGAACAACAATTTTATCATTTGTCTTTTAGAAATTTTGGACATGTGCAAGCATAATGCTTTGGCCTTCATACATTCTCACTCGCCGATAAAGTAATGAGAAAACTGCACTTGTCAAATCCATGAGACATATAATGGAGAAGCCACATGGAGAAATGGTGGAACACCACGTGTATAGAACAATTTCCACACATTTTTAAGAGAAACAATTAAATAGACATCAAATCAAATATCTTGTTTCATGCGTATAAATCTAAAAACAAAAACAAGAAAATTAAGAAAAAACAATCAACTTTAAGTAGCAATACGAGGAAGCAAAAGCAACAAGTAAAAAAAAAAAAAAAGGATAGGGAAAGTAAAGTTGTGCTTTGTTTTTTTTAATCATCAGTTAGGATAAATCTGAATTTGACAAAAATCTAACTAAATTTAGATACAAAAATACAATGATATATTTGTTTTTTTGTTTAACATTTGAATAAGCCTTAAGTTGTTTATTTTTATGAACTAGAAATATCTTCGAACTATTAATTTGACATACATGCTCATATGCTTTATATTTTATATAAAATAGAAAAGAAGCAAATAATGAATTAAAAAAACTTAAAATGAATAATTTAAGTGTCATAAAAATTATATATTTTAATTTATTTATCTCATAAATAATGTGAAAATAATTAAAATAAAATATATTTAAAATAAATAATTATTTAATTTCATAACTTTAAATTAATTAAAAAAAATTGGTGTAAAAACTAAATAGTTAAGAAATTAAACAACGTAATTGGAAATATTTAGAATTTATAAGAGCATTTTTGAGAAATAAATCAAAGGAAATCACTAGGCTTTTTTAGTATCAAGGCAAAAGCTACGTTAATGAAAGTCATAATAATAAAATAAAATATAATGTATTTAACTAGGGTTACTTTTGGAACCATTGCGGATATAGAGAGCAAAAGTTTTATTTTTAATTTTTGATTGTTTAGAGTTACAAATAAATGGTGTAAAATATGAAAAGTTATCATTTTTTAGTATCGTAATCATATTTATTTACCAAATTCTCCACGGTATTCTTTCATTTTTCTAAAGGAATATAAATTCATCGATGGAATCCAAGTTCGACATTACCACTAGAATGGAAACAATCAGTAAAATTGATGTATAAATAGTGCAGAAAAATTATTTCTTTTATTTATTTTATAATTTATTAGTTTGATTATTATTAAATAGCTATTTATTTTAAATGCAATTTAAAATTTTTTATGTTTATTAAATTCAATTAAAATATTTTAGATTAAATTTTTAACCCATATTAATTATAATCATAAGCAGAACAACTTTAGAAATAAAGTAACTATATAATGTGAGACAAATGATTATCTTTACGTGGTGTTTATTGTATTCATGAACCATCATAGTTACAATTCAACCAATTTAATTTTTATTAATATTTTTAATTTGGTTTCTAGAATATATCATTAAACTAACAAAAATTAGCGATAATGATACTCCTTCCAAATTGGATTTAAAATTTTGGATCCCAAATGATATGACACTTGTATAAAAATGCATGTATGACTTCAACAAATCTTCGGAAAAAATCTTTACAATTTATTGGTCGACAAATTGTATTATTAAAAAAAAATTAAACTTTTATGTAAGCACTTCGCCCATGGTTTTCTTACTTTAATAAAAATAAGTAAGCATAAGTTTTTAAAATATTAAAAATATTGTTACTTATGTAAAGTATAGTTATAAATAATTTATATAGAAATTGTTGAAAATGGTTTAAAAGAAGAAAAATACTTGATTATAAAATATTAAAAATATTTTATTACAAAGTAATAATATACGTGTCTATTTTTTTCATTTGAACATAATAAAAGTTAAAGCACTTCGGTGGTTGACTAAACTCCTTTTTTCTACTTTTAAAAAGCATAATTTTTTTAAAAGTCGGTTTACCAAATATCTTGCAACTTATTTTACACGTTGATTATTTTTTATTGCACAACAAAGACAAGAAAATTAATTATTGCTTACAGGCAGTTTGTAAGAGTTCCATTTGCTTAGAAATTGTGTAAGGGTAGCAAGAAAAAAGTTTTGATCAATTGTTTGGTAGTGATGGTGGGGTTGTTTACAGTTTCTTTTGTCTCCAAATTTGTGGTTAGATTAAAGTTTTTGAATTGCGATTGGACAAGGTCTAAAGATAAGTTTGATGAAATAAAAGTAGAGTAGTTTAGAGGTTTTTTATGTCTTTTACTATCCGTCTCTATGTCGGATGATCTCTTTTTACTAACTATAGTTAACATTGAGATAGTCAATGTTAATTTTAGATATAGCAAGATGTTGATTTATCTCAAAAAATTCTTTAAAATTTTCCCAATATAAAGATCTTAGTGTATAAATAAATAAATAAAAGATGTTATTTTTTATTGACAAATATATCAATGTGTCATGCTGTCACTAGACTAGCATCATGCTATCACATGCAACTTGCCTTAGACAAGGAGAAGCTAGCCACAAAATCCTCAACTAACATGATAATAAAGTACAGGAGAGTAGCATTGAAAGCTTTGATAGCCAAAATAAAACTAGGAGGAAGATAAGGAAAAGATATTAAAGTAAGGCTCAAAAGGGCACGAAACTGACTGAAGAATAGTTGTGTACGTTGATGCAAAACTGTTTGCGACTTTTATAAAGGAAAAGGAACACATCCCATATGCATCTTCCTTTATAATATCAAATCCTAAAAAGACCAAAAATACTTTGATTGATGTACATGAAAGAGAAGAAAAATCAATCTAAGGGATGGAAAAATCATGTTTAGGGTTCCCGCATTTGATCATAACCCTAATGGGTTTGATTTTTGTTACCTGGAATATTATTAATAGCATTAATGCGGCAGAAGCACAAGAAGTTCCAGCGATGTTTGTGTTTGGAGAGTCATTGGTTGATTGTGGAAACAACAACTACTTGAGGTCTTTTGCAAAAGCAAACTTTGTGCCATTGTTGGTTATGATGTTTGAATTGGAAATGTGTGTATTATATAGGTTTGTAAAGACACAATATTTGATTTGTAAAGACATGATGTTTGATTTGTAGAGATACATAAAGAGTTGTAATTGTTCATCTAAGAGTTATACCTTTGTGTAAAGTTGCAATGGTTTACTAAGAGTCATATCTTTATGTATAGTTACAATGGTTTATAAAAAGTTATACCTTTACATAAGAGTTATACCTCTTTGTAAAGACATATGAAGAGGCATCTAATTTTCTATAAATAGGGGACAAATGTTTTGTATTTCAGTTGTTGAAAATCCTTGCATTTTTTCATTCAATACTTGAGAGAGTTACAATAAATCAGTTTGCCAGATTTCTGAATTGGTGGTATAAATTCAAGAAATAGTGGTTGTAACCTGGGAAAAGTCTCCTGTAGATCTTCAATAACCAGAAGGGGAGAAATACTGTTTTAGGATATTGTATTTTATATACAAGCCTCCGTTCCTACAAGTTAGTATTTTATTGTTGTTTATTTTACTTATTCATATAATATTTTTATTTATTTATTTATATCAATAATTGTTGTATTTCAACAATCTAAAACAGTATTGAAATGGAATCACAATTAGTTGGTGCAAATATTATCTCCAAAAATGCAAATATTGAACAACTTGAAAAATTCAAATGGCTTGACTTCAAGAGATGGCAATAGAAGATGTTGTTCTACTTGACGACCATGAATGTGGCAAATATTGTCAATGAAGAAGTTCCCAAGACTGATGAAAATCTAGTAAGCAAAGAAACATTGCTAACCATTGAGACCTGGAAAA
>JANLJB010029016.1:0-12960 GCA_026212285.1 Bursera cuneata | reverse complement strand
AATGATGAACATGCATTACACCCTCTTTTTCTCTGAACTGGTGACAGTCTAATCCCACTTAATTCCAACACCGTTGCTAATATCAACAAAGTATCAAGCAAATCCACCTAACTTTGCCAGGTAAAAGAACACTTTAATTTCACTTAAATAATCATAAAATTATTATTAAAAGAATCACATCAGCTCACCAAGAATCACACACATAACACTTCACAAATTAGAACAAAATAAAAACCGCTCAACTACGAAATGTGTACAAATTCATACAGCGGAAGAAAATTTCATAACTAAAACAATAGAACTCACGAAATTAAGCTGAAAATGATGAAAAGAATACATAAACAAATAAGATCTAACATTAAAAAAATTAAAAAAAATATAAAGTACCATCTAAAGATAGAGAGTTGACAGGAGGGTTGATGATGGTGATGATAGCAACCCCGTCAGCTCCCACCTCGAGGGTCGTTCTTCCCTTAGCCCTGCTTCCCATCTGTATCTACGGCTGCGAATTTTGGTCTTCGCACAACAAAGCAACGCTTTCAGTTTGCTACAATAAAAATCTCGAACGCTCGCTGCTCTGCTTGCAATTTCTGTAAATTTTGATTTGCGGTGTCGTGTGTTAGCGGACACTCTGCATCGTTGAAGAGGTTTATAAGGTAACTCAAACTCAAAGAAATAAGTAATTGTGTTGTGACGTTCGGATGAGGATTGCTCAAGCTCAATCTCTCTTAAGGAAAGTATCCATCACGCTCCAACAATTATGGTTATCCTTTAACTCTATATTTGATGATTTTACCTAAATAAAAATTATATCCATAAGGTAAGGGGAAATCTTTAAGCTTAATTATAAAATTTAGATTTTAATCACAAACCAAACCATCATATAATTTGATGGATCGTGTTGCTCACGCTTGTACCTGCGAATCAAATCGAAGATCGCCGCTCATGAATGGTGACGTATTAAATACAATTTTATATATTCGTGGAAATTCTCAATTTCATCGGGATCGTGTTTCTAGAATGGAAAGCGACGTCGTTCGATTGTTTAAAAAGCAAATGGATGGATATGTTCTGTATGGCCTGGCCCAGTGGGATGATATGACAGATATTACGTGGCATTTAGTGATTGGTTAGACTTACGACAAAATTATGAAGTATAATGGAAGGGAGATGAAGATATTCTTGATATTACCAAAGTTCACGCATTACGATGTCATCCATCTAACAATTCGTCACTTGCGTCGTTCTCTTCTGATCCCTAGGGACATGCTATGATTTCGCTTTTGCAATATTCCATTTAAAAAATGTATATTCTTATGCTATTATTAAATGAAAATGGTATGTAATGAATTGGATTTTGATAATTGTAGCATATTAAGATGATGTTAATCAATCGCTAATACTTGTCGAAAAGTTCACATAAATCTAACCCTACAACAATCAAATGCATGGTTATTGAGCTAATTAGAAATCCTTCATTAAAAATACACTGTACTTGGAAAAGAGCACGTGGAAACTCCTTAAATAGCATAGTTAACTTCCTATCATATGTTTGCCTCACCAAACCTACCAGCCTGTCAACCACTCCAAATGAATGCCACAACAAACTAACAAATTTATTGGCTACGTGTGTAGCATACTGAGATTAATAATATGTAAGGCATTCCCAATGACACGTGTTAGTGTCTTATAAAATTGTATATTCTAATCATTAAATTATTTCAAATAATATATATTTTTTATTATAAAAATTATTGATCGTAGTGATATAGTAATTATTATAACGAATGTATAAATTTTCATATCTTTACGTATGCTCATAGAACATACATTAAAACTACTCATATATTATTTAATAGTCTTAATATGTCTAAAGATATATGTTGAGACCTAAAACTTGAATTTTTTTAAGTATAAATTATTGAATCACCTAATCTTAAAAAATCAAAATTACTGGGGACTTTTAAAAAATAATAATTATCTGCGAAATGCGTTTTGTATTTTATTTGGAATGTGTAAACTGTATTTATCATATGCTAAATGAGAGCACATATGGGAGGAAGCATATTGTACCTAGCATTGTTCGACTTGGTTTCCTACTGTTTAAGAGTCATGGAAAGAGGGAAAACTTGAAGACTTGTGCAATTCAAATGGTCTATTTGGCATTGTAGGCTTGGTATTCCGACTCTGAAAACTCTATTTGACGTTTCTGATATAATAATAAAAAAATGATAAATTTAATATGATATTATATCAATATTAACAAGATTACAGTATCAATATCATTTAAAAAATTGATTACTTGTAGCTTTAGCAAACTGGTCAAATTTTTTGTCTTATTTATTAGTGAGTTTTAACTCTTTATTTAATTTGTGGTTATCATTGGCATAATATTGGTTTGCAGACTGATCAGCATTCTGGTACGAAGTTATCCTTACCCGATGTTGGAACATGTTTGGTCTGAAGGAATTGTCTGATTATTTCACTTTCATTTCATGTATGGCAAGATTGCCTCTTCTTTGGGTACTTCATTTCTGCTTCTCATCAAGTTCATTCGTGATCTTCAGGTAGATACCTTCCCATGTTCAATTTGATATTAAAAAAAGACAGCCAATCCTGTGCTAGCCGTTATTGAGTTATAATACGGCACTATGACTCCGTGTAATTTCTTTCCCTGCAAAAGCAGTGGATTTTAGACACCACCAGCAACTTATTAGATCGTGAATATGTTTTGGTTTCTGTTTGATGACCATGACATTGGAAATTTCTTTTAGGTTTTTAGACCCATTTTCTTTAATAATGATTTGATATTACTACACTTGTTAGTTGAATTGGTTGGACTTTGGATCTCTTAGGTTTCTATAAGGAGTTTTCATAAGTCTTTTTTTCCTTTTGTCATTTACTGTTGCAGGATCACACCATTTTGATTGTGTGTAAAGCCATGTTTAGACGAGAAGACACTGTTCATCCTATGTACATCAAGAAAGAATAATGCCACTAGAAGATTGAATGAAGTAACCAGAGTTACTAAGCCAGAAGGAAGTTCCTCGTTAGGGCAACGGTTTGTTTTCTACGCTTCAATGACTGCATTCTGTTCTGTAATCCTTCTCTCTTGTATGATTTTTGTTTGTCTGATGTAAATGGCTCCAAGTTGGAGATGAAGTACAAATGTAGCATCCTAAATGTAGATGGGTTTGTTGGCTGTTGGATGTTGGTGACTGGAACATGTTTTCTGAAGAAAATACTTCTAGTAGAGAAAAGTACAAAAATAAAATTGAATTATACCTTCTACAAGGTCTGTTAGAACCTCTACAGATACAAAACTACATTTCGGTTGCTCCGCTGAAAATGAAAAAATAAAAAGAAGTAAAAGAAACACTATTAAAGTTCAAGTGGTGTATTACCAGAAGAAAGAGACATATGAAACAGAGGATATACTCTTTGCCCATTGAAGTCCTCCAAAAGCTGTAATACCAAAGCCCCAAGAAAATATACCCATGGCACCTGATCCAATAACATAAGGTGGTATTAGTTCATATCATATCCACAATGCTAGACAGATTCTGGCAGCAGAAGGTCTTTAAACTTACATTATAAGCGGTATTCTCTCTAACTGACCTGTAACAACAATTACCTTCACATCATCTCTATATAAGGCCTTCTGCTGTTTAACACTGCAGAGCCAGAGCAAAGTTAAAAGTTAAAACAATTTATCTTAATTATAAGGATACGATATTCATCCAAACATATTAGTGAAAACATCTTCACAACCATGCTTTTCAAAAAACCTGTCTGAATGAATAAAGGGACTAGCAGCTGCCGGCACTCACGAAAAATGTCAAAAATCTATGAAAGAGGAGGGTTTTGCAAATTGTTTATACTGACTAATGAATGTAGTAAGGCAGCAGTAAAAGAAAAAGTGAAGAAGTTCAGAATTGGCTTTGCCGAAGATGCTGAGACCGTCCTCGACAAGTTGCCACTGAATTCTCAAAGTATGATGTTCTCTGAAAGGATGCTACCTTGAATTGCCTTAAAAATCCTCTAACTATTGATCTTGTAAGTGGGAATATTTTTACTGCGCTCTTTTCGCTCTCGTGTTTTGTTTATAATTTCTACTCTCACGGTGCTGAAAGCAAAACAGATTAAATTATTGTGTCTAACAGACTAGTCAACTATTTTTCATTCTTTGGTTAACAAGCTACAATTCATGAATTAAATTTAATCACTAGTTTATGATCCTGTTTTATCTTTGTCAAATTGTTTATCTTTTGCTTCCTCATTTTGATTTTGGCTTTCGTATTACGGACCTTGCTTCGTGCTTTATGGCATTTCCACTATCAAAACAATCCAATCCCGCAAAGTTTTATGAATTGATAGGAAGAAAGACTTGGTTGAGCAGAAGAAATGGGTATGCCTTACGATTTGTGACTTCTCCTCTTCGTCACGGTAATTACAGAATCCAGTGAAAAAGATCAAAGCTTTTCATAGTAGAAGCTTGTGGATAGCGTAGATGCTGCGAACAAGAATTTTCCAAGGATTGTAGTTGCGGTGGTGTTCACTGAAGGGAGTAATTGGCCAATGGGCGTAGGAAGAAATGGGTGGTGGCGCTCATCATCAATTCTCACTGGCGCTGGCAGTTGGTGGTAGTGGCGGCTTCGACAATTATTAAATCTTGTGGACATTTTTTCCTTTTTTTTTGTTTTTGTTTTAGAATATTGAATCGCGGTGGTGGTGGTTTCCAAAGAGGAGGAGAACAGATGTTGTGTTGAACGTGGCGGTTTGTGGCATTGGTTGTGCTATGATTTTATTTTATTTTTTTAGTCGACAACTGGATACTGCTTTCAAATTGTCGAAGTAGAATTATCAATTTTGAAGAGGAGATTTCTTTGTTTTTTTTTTTTTTTTTAAAGATATTTTGTGATACCAAAACAACTTCTCAACACATTTAAACAAACATACAATATCATACCTCATACTTCAGTCAAGTAATTTCATTTCAAACTCTAAATTTTAAAATTAAAAATATGAATAACTAGTGATAATCATATTTCATTATGAAAATGAGTGAGAATCACTTATTGGTAGTCTGTATTAACCCAAGTTCAAACCCGTGAA
Organism: Bursera cuneata; assembly: GCA_026212285.1. NCBI lineage: Eukaryota > Viridiplantae > Streptophyta > Magnoliopsida > Sapindales > Burseraceae > Bursera > Bursera cuneata. Next base: position 7,845 of record JANLJB010029016.1, on the reverse strand, counting down.
TCTCTCTTATTGGTGTAACTCTTTGTATTATGCAAATGCCTTCTCTCTCTTTCAAATTGTTTCAAGTATTGTTTGAGAGTCATTTACGTTAGTCCAATCATTTAAAACAAAGATTATGAGACGAATAAGAATTTTTCAATTCATGAAGGGAAATAATGAGATTGAAGACATGTAGGTCAGGGTACTAAGTTATTGAAGGCATTGAAATAATTTTGTAAATAAGGGGGTCATAATATTTAAATTTTTAACAAATTGGTCATTTATCAAAGACTTAACCTATTTTTGGGTCAATATTTTGAATTATTCCAATTTTCTTTTAGATTGAGTATCCATTTTTCTGAAAAATGGATAAATTGGAAACCTTTTGTTGAATGATATATTCATATGGAGAGCGACAACTTAAAAAAATCAAATTTTATTAAAAAATAATAATAACAATTGCAAAAGAAAATTCATTTTGTTCAAGTTTTTATTTTATTAATTATTGTAATAGTTCAATTTATATTCTAATTTTTTTTTCCACTTTGTTTTAGAAAATGTCAGTTTTGCCCGTGTTCATTATATTTAAGATATTTACCGAATAGAAAATATGTCCATTGTCCATAATACCCTGAATTTTTCCCGCTCAAAATAAAGGTGGCAAAACCTCAGTTTCCCGCTCTATCAAATTCCCAATTACACCAGAAAAACCAAAACACGGACAACTGCACTGCATGAACTACACAACACACCACCATGACCGCCGCCACAGTGCCTCCGCTAACTGATACCGACATCATCCGCCTAGCTCAAAGCCACCATCAAACCACCTCTCCCCTGCCTCCATATTTCCTCTCTTCAGAATCCCACGAAACCCTCATTTCTTTTCTGCATTCTCGCTCATCTTCTCAATCTCCTTCTCTCCCAGTTTCTGAATACATGCTTTCTCTTCTCTCGTTAATCTCTTCTTCTCCTCAAACGCCTTCAGTTTCTTCTCTGCTTTCTTCTCTTCTTTCAAATTACATCAGTCTATTAACTTCGCTTAAAATCCCCCGTGACTCAAATTGTCTCAAAACAATCCAGTTCTTCAATAATCTCTTGAATTACGTGCCCATTGGCGATCTGAAATCGATTTTGGACTTGATTGTATTAAATATGTCACGAATAGCGAATTTGGATGACGCCCATGTGCTTGATCTTTTGCCTATGTGTTTTGAGTTGGTGAGGGACAGCGAGAGAGGTGGGGATTTTGTGAATTCTGTGTTTGATCGTATTCTCGATTGTGAATGGTCAAAAGGGTTGTTGATCAAGATGGTCTCGATCGTAAAAGATTTGGGGATTATCGATAAGGGAAGGTGTAGACAGTTTTTGGAGAAGGTGTTTGATAGAATGGAGATGGTGGACTTGCAAGATTTGCCTTCGCTTGTGTACCAGTTGCTTCTTTTGGCGTCGAAAGGGTTCAAAAAGAGGGAGGTTATTGAAGGGATTGTTGGGTTTTTTGGGTCAAATATGGGGTCAAAGGTAACCTCCATTGTTAGACAAGTTGAAGGGACTGCGTTGCTTCATGTTAATTTCGCGGTGAAGCAGGATCCATCATTAGGACAAGAGGTTATGGGGCTTGTAAAGTCAGATCTTCGAGCTTTTAATCATTTTACCGTTGCTGTTGTGTTGTCAGTTTCAAGGATTAGGAGGTTCAGTGAGAATTCGATGAGCATTTTGAAAACTGCAGTGCTGTCTGCTTACTACGATTGGAAGTTTTCCAGGTATCAAATTCTTCTAGAGTATTACACATTTAACTACAGTTGAATTGGTGGTGAAAACATGGATAATACCAAAACTTTAGATAAATGCTACATTATCTGAGCTAACTGATATCACAATGTGTTGTATGTTGTCTTTGGAATGAGTGAATTGGATCAGTTGCTTGTTTGTACTTGGCTTAGTTTAAACTATCAGAAATTGTGGGCATTTTAGGGCTTCAATCATGACTTTTAGCTTTGATTTGCTCAAATAGCTCCCATGATAGCAACGAGTCTATTTCATAGTCTTATTAACTTGTCCCTAGATATGATTTAAAAGTTAAACTGTATGAATCTTGTGGATTGTTTGGTTATTGATTTAGATAATTCTAATTTTCTGTCAAATTTCAGAGATTGCAAGTGGCTACCTGATGATTTGAAGGAAGAATATCTACAGATTGTCAAACTAGTTGAGAAGGCTTTGCTAAGAGCTGTAATATCTTTTTGCTTCATATCTATTGTTTGGACATTTTTATACTGTATTTTTCAGCACAATGAAATTAAGGCGTTTTAGATTTTATTTAAATGCTAATAAGGTAAATGAGAGCACCTATGGGAGGGAACATATTGTGCCTAGCATCGTTCAGCTTGGCTTTGTGTTGCTAGAGTCATTGGAAGAGGGAAACCTTAAGGACTACTGTAATTCAAATGGTCTATTGGGCAGTGTGGAGCTTGGTATTCAGATTCTGAAAACTCTATTTGAGATCCATGATATGGCAAGAAATGAGGTTAGTACAACTGTTAGCATCAAATTTTAATTACTGTTGATATTTTATAGTGCCTCCCAAGGGAATCTATAATTGGTTTTGTTTGCTTGACATTCTCATAATGTAGCATATATGATTGATTTTCACCGTAATATATAACTTTTATTATCCATAAACATCTGTCCTGCACTTGTAGCAGGTGAAGGAACCGTCCAGATTTTTTTTTTCTGATTTATAAGCAATTATTATTTAATCACTGTTGCACGAGTTTTCTGTTTGTAACAGAAGCCAATTTGGTCAACATTTTGCAGATTATTGAGCAATGCAAGTTTCGAGTCCTCTCTTTAAAACCAGAACGGAGTACGTCAATTTTAAGGTAATTGTATCTTGATTACTTACCAACTATTTTCTTTGATTTATGGTTATCTTTGGCATTATATTTGGTGTGCAGACTGATCAGCATTCTGATACGAAGTTATCCTTATCCGATGTTGGAACATGTTCCCCGTCTGAAGGAATTGTTGGATTATTTCACTTTCATGCATGGCAAGATTGCCTCTTCTTTGGTTACTGCACTTCTGCCTCTCATGAAGTTCAGTCGTGATCTTCAGGTAGATATCTTCCCATGTTCAGTTTGATAAAAAGAGACAGCCAATCCTGTTCTAGCCGTTATGGAGTTATAATGGAATGTATGACTCTTTGTAATTTCTTTTCCCTGCAAGAGTAATGGATTTTAGACACCACCACCATGGAAAAAGAGAGTGCAATTTTTTAAAATTGAGGAAATGGAGCCTACTTATTATGATCATGAATATGTTTTGTTTTTATCCTGTGACCATGACACTGGAAATTTATCTTAGGTTTTTAGGTCCATTTTCTTTTAATAATTACTTGATCTGATCAATTGTTAGTTTAATTGGTTGGATCTCTAAGGATTCTATAAGGAGCTTTCACTTTTCAGATTGAATTTAAGTCGTTTTTTCTTTTGTCACTTAATGATGCAGGATTACACCATTTTGGTTGTGCGTAAAGCCATGTTTAGACGAGAAGATACAGTTCGTCTTGCAGCAACAAATGCCATTATGGATCTCATAGTGGCAGAAAAGCAATCGAAGACAGATGGCTCATTTTCTTTTCAAGACTCGTCAAGCCAAGCCAGTTCCAGCCAGCAGGAGATACCCCACAGCTCAGGTGGAAGTCTCTTTCAAGAGCTGAGTGCCTTGCTGCAGAGATGTCTTTACCAGCAGGTTTCTTCTTCAATCATGCTTTTCATTTCTGTTGTTATTAGACTATGTTTCTCATGCTGATGGATTGCCTCGTTCAGGCAAAAGTCAAGGAAGTCATGTATCATGGGCTTATGAAGCTTGTCTTGGTGGACCCATCAACTGGAGGACCAGTCTTGGATTTTCTCTTACCTCACTTTCTGTGTTTTTTCAGGAAGGTATTTGTTTACTGCTTCCTGCTACATCATTTGAACCTTATACTTGATTCCATCAATCAAATTTCAGTCCTGTAAAATTTATATAATCTATTAACTTTTACTGTTGGAAACCTCATATAGTGTCACTCAATATGCATCTTGCATTTTAGTTAACATATAATCAAGTACTAGATCACGTATCAAGATTGAAGCACACCTTTGGCAGGACACAGATGTTCAACTTGAGGTCAGTTGTTGCGTTAAATCAGACGGTGGAAAAGCTTTTATTGAAGAGCCTTTAGATTGTCTTCTATCATGTGTCTCTTTGATCTTACTCCTCCAGCCACATGGCAAAATCAATCACCCCTCAGACTCTTCATGGACTTGTTTTGGTTTCTCCCTTTCTCAAGAAAATGAGGTATTGTTTTTCCTAGTTTATATAATTACGGACTTTATGATAATAGGTTAAATAAAGAGAAAGATAACTTAGTATGAAGTCCCAGTCAGCTCACAGACATGAAAACTGCAGGAGGGAAGAAATTTGTCTAGTGAATCATTTTCTTCTGCTTTATTGAAGATCCGGAAGTTTCTGCAAAATGGAAAATTAGAAGGTTTGTAGGGTTTCCACATGTTTTTGTTTTACCTATTTTTTTAGACTATGCCATAAGCATCTCTAATTTAGTCCTTGATGATTTTGGAAGGAGAAATCTTGTTTTTATTCCTGTACTTTTTAGGTTAAGTCCTTATTTGGAGGAACATTGAGAAATATGAAGACAAAAAACGTGATAGTATTCTGAATTTTTATGGTTACATATCTAGAGCATCATGCACATCTTATTCTCCTAATCATTAGTAGGTTCTGAACTCAAAACTTCACTTTTTACTAATTTATGTTTTCCATCATGTCAGATCAGACATTCTTGGTCAGAACAAGGAAGAAGGCTCTACATCTCATGGAGAAGAGAAAAGAAAATTTTGTACTTTGATTTTATTAGGAATTATTGAAGTCTTGTTGAATACTATTGGTACTGAGTTGGAGAAAGCAGCAGATGCAGATAAGGGGGATCTTGAAAAGGAATTTATTGGACTGACTGATCTTCATGACTCACTGGAAAAAGATTTATATACATCAAGACAAAGTAGTGCCACTAGAAGAGTGAATATACGGGCTACCACTCATGATATACCCAACATTCCTGATTCAGGCAATGCCAACTTGACTCAAGAGCGAAATCCTTTTCTGGCAACTTCAAGCATCTTTCAGCTATTTCAGACAGTGCTGAAACTATACAATATTGAATGCACTAATAGTGTTACAGCTTCTCAGAAGCAAAGCCAGTCTTCCAGCAAGACAATAAAATGCTCTAAGATCGTTTCTTTTGTCTTGGATGCTACCCTTCGTCAAATAAAATCTTACCCTGTTATAAAGGATGATCCATTAAAGGTGCTGATTTATGGGAAAATTAATATTCTGGGGCCCTCTTTGCTGAAATTAATTTTTTTACTTAAATCTGGGCCAAAATCTATGACAAATCAGAAGAGAAAGGAGACAAAAGGAAAAAAAGGTGTTGAAGACCATAAAGAGCATCTTCATCAAGCCTTGATTTGCTTAAAAGAATTGATTAAAATTAGCTTGCAAAGCTCACAGTTGACTGGCTTGCTTGAAGATTTGTTGTCAATCTCCAAGCTCGAGTATGGTTTGGATTATGAAAGTGAAGAAGTGGCCAGGATTGAGGATCAATATATAAGAAGTATAGAATTATTTATCGGGAAACTTTTAAAACCGTTGATATCAGAGCTGCTTGGACATTCATTTTTCCATGAAGTTGAGGTAAATGCATTATGCACTAATTTTAGCTAGTTCCTGCTATTTCAACTGACTATATTTCTATTTTTAATGTAAAATTTTCATAAACATTGCCTTTTCTTCTCAGATTCTTTATGACATGTTATTGATGATTGGGAATAAATTGCCATGCAAGTGGAAGAATTCTCACGGAGCCTGGGCTATGGGCTTATGCAAAAGCAGTGGCACTAATGTTGCGAAAAGTGTGGTCAAACTTGCCATCTCTCTAAGCTCACCTCCAAACGATTTACTTTTGGCTCAAGCCATGGCTGAGGAGCTGTTGAAGGTCACTGGATCGGAAAGTAGTGATTCGTTAGAGCAGTCCGAACTATACCCCATCATAAACTGGTCAACAAGTACCAATATAATTTCCTGTATACTGCAATTAATTGAAACAATCATAGTTGATATGGATTGGGCCATTAAAAAACTGAAGACATTGTGTCTAGTTACTCACAAGAGCATTCATATTAATTGGACTGGAGAAAATCCTCCTGGATTAACGTTCGACGAAAATCTTTACTTCAGAACTGAGGCAGTGGTTAAAGTGTTATCTTCTTTTGCTTTGATCAGCCTTAAGGGTAAGCAAGTGGTCTCTGCGAGTAACTGAATCTATTCTGTTTGTTACCCTTTCTGAATTTGTAAATTTGATCGATTTAATTTGCAGACACTCAAGCGGAGCATTTTCTCAGATTGGCTGCAAAGTTTTACAAACATTTAGCTCAGATGTCAAGGCTCAAGATTGCTCCTAAAGGTTGCAAGCAGCTTTTACCTAGTCTTCAATTCCAGAAGCTTGTAGAACTGACTTGCAAGAAGCTCACAGTTCCTCTATATAACTTTGTGGCAGATATGCAAAGGGTATATAGACTTCTCCATTGTTTCTAAAATAATCAATCAGCAATTTTGAAGGTAGTTGTTTTATAAAAGTTCTTATTAGCAATTTTATTATACAACTTGCAGGGTCAACTAGAAAATGCTAAGAGTAAGGGCATGGTCTACAAGATTAAAAGGGAGAATAAGTGCATCCCGGACCTGATCTTCCAGATAGAAGACTATGAAAAACATCTCATTCAGCTCAGCAAGATAAGCAAAGTCAATTTGTTGAGGCATGCCAAGCGTAGCACTTCCCGGGATTTCAAAATATTGGACGCTGTCAGGGAAGAAGATACTTCAAACCATGACGCTAACCGTAACGATTCTGCAGCTGGTGAAGATGAGTCATGTGAGGATTCTAAAAACGACGAAGAGAATGGCTCGGAGAATGTTTTGTCACCTCCCGCTGCCCAAGATTCTGAGTCCGATGATGAAAATGAAGGTGCACCTCACAGTGCCAAAAGATTAAAGAGGAGTGGAGTGGTGGAGGACTCTGATGATGGTGAAGTTTAGCGAAGTGGGATATTCCTGTGCAAAGGAGCCTCGGAGTTTTTCCTTTTCTTTTCCCTTTTTCGCTTCTAGTGGAAGCTGAACGGTTATGCATGCAGTTCCTCCTCTTGCGTAGTTAGATTTCATTATGAGCTACATGTAGACAAAGTTATGTAGCGAACCTCCCAACGACGAGATGGTGCATCAGTTACCTGATGTTACTTGGGATATTGCATGGTTATTATGAATTATGAAATGATTTACTGCCAACATTACCTTATGAGAGACGGTGACATCTTCAACCTCTGTGAAGGACTCAAGTGTTACGCCTCTTAATAATCCTTTCAATTTCAAGGTTAGACTATTGCTCAGGTCCTCTCCTCAAGCCCACCATGGATTCTCATGTATCCAAAAAAAGTGTTGATTTTGATATAAATATAATAAATTTACTTTTAGAATTTTTAATGGGGTACTGATACTTAGATGATAAACTTATACTACTGTAAGAGACATTTTAATATCAAATAAGATATTATATTAAAAATTTTATATAATTTTGAAACTAGAGTATTCTTATTCTTTGTCATAATTCTTTTTATGTTGTGTAATAGAGAGAGAGTATGCAACTCTACTTTTGGTATTCCAAATGCTTTCTTCCCTGTCCTGAGACTGAAAAAGAATCTATATGAATGAGCTGTTTTATCTTGTTTTATTTCGTGCCTGAAGATTATG
>JANLJB010029015.1:1847-12953 GCA_026212285.1 Bursera cuneata | reverse complement strand
TTCTTTTAATAATCTCTTAGGTCATATTCCCCATTTCCGACGCCCAATAGCTTGCAATTCATTTGAAGGTAACAAGTATATAGCTTAATTGTTGGAGATAATTGGTTTGTGTTCTTGGAGCAGAGGCCGTCATAGCCGTTCTCTTGATCATTCCTTCACCCAAGCCCTTAAGGCAAAGGCAACTATGGTTGGCAAGAGAAAAGAAGAGGAAGAAAGGTATAAACAATATTTATGTTTTTATCTGTTTGACACTATGTTGACTATTAAATTTATATAACGTCTGTTGAATTTTTGAGGAGTTAGTATTAGTTTAAAAAGAGCTGGGTGGTAAGTGTTTTTTGAAAATCTATCTGGGGGGTCAAAGTAAATACCCATATTTTTATATTTGATGGGAAAATTTTATTACCTCCCAGATAAATTTCAAGAAAACACTTAACCCCAACTTTTGTTAAATTAACACTTATCCCCCTAAAATTAACACTGCCTCTCTAAAAATTAACACTTACCTCTAAAAAATCTAGGGGATAATTTTTGGGGGATGAATATAGTTTAAAAAAAATCTGGGATTAAATTTTTCTCAAAATTTATCTGGAGGGTAAGAGAAATTTCTCCATTTTTATGTGATTTATAGCTGACACGTGAAATGCCCCACGCACTCTGCCCTTAAAAATGTCCAAAATTGTGTTTTAGTTTTGAGTTGATTTAGGAATATTATTCTTTCCTGTTTTTAAGTCTGTCTCGGACTGAAAATTGCATTAACATGCTTAATTGCTTTTAATTTGTATTAAAATTTCTTGTTTTAGTTAACTGGAATCTAATAAGAATTTTAGTCTATAAAAGGGCGTGTTTTACCCTAATTTTATCATTCTCGTATTATAATATTCAATAAAATTTGAACTTTTGTTACTACCATATTTTTATTTCATAGCTTCCATTTCATGTTTGGAGCTCTTTTCATGTTGCTCAATGTTAACTACCATTTATCATGGTGATAAACTTGTTGGCATTTGTACATCAATTGGCATCGATTATTTTGATATCGGTTGTCAGAGATCATTGCTGGCTACTGTCTAACAATAATAACTTTTAATTTTGAATATTATTATTAATTTATTTAAATATTAGTATCTAATATATATAGTCAATTTCATTATAATAATCATATAATATATTTACATATAGAATACTCTTTCAAACACCCTATTAAAATTACAAAAATATTTTATAAACACTGTTTATTTAGACCCACAACATTTATTTAAATACTAAATTTATCAAAACACCTATGATACTTGAAAACTACACTTATTTAAACTATAACTTACTATTTTTGCAGCACAATCATCCCATATCCATCTATAGCAGTCTCAAATTGAAGACATAATAAATTAACTTATTATTAAACCATGTGCTCTGTGTAGCTAATATTTCCTCCAAAATGCTCCATAAAGTCTCAAGGTACAGCTCACAACTTTCTCACCAAGAGATTGACTCCATGTTCGGGCTCTATAACCAACCTAAGAGCAGGCGAGTGCGTGTATTTAGGCGAGAGGGATAAGGAGAAGTTGGAGAGAATCGAAGCTAGAAGTATTTTAAGTTCAACCATGGCCAAGTTCTGTCCAAGACACACTCGAGGACCAACCCCAAATGGCATGTACAAATGTGGGAGCTTGCAGGCGCCTGTGATCCCATTTGCAAATCTATCTGGTCTAAACTTGTAAGCATCGGGGCCCCATATCTCAGGGTCTGTATGCAATGTCAAGACTAGAGTCCAAATATTCACACCCTTTGGAACTTTTATGTTTCCGAATTTCATGTCTTTGAAGGCTTCCCTGGACACCACGGGCACTGGGGGATATAGACGCAATGATTCATTGATCACCATGGTTAGCTGCATAGACATAGCAATAGAGAAATATAGAATTAACCCAACACTTAAAAGCTATCAAGTTATAGCGCAACATTAATTGTTGTTATACCTGCTTCATGGAACGAAGCATATCAGCATTTGGACTTCTACCCTCGCACACTTGAAGAACCTCAGCACGGACACGATCTTGCCACTCTTGATTTGAAGCCAAAAGCATTAGACACCATGTGGCAGCAACTGCTGTGGTCTCGTACCCTGCCAGGTATATGTTCTTGCAGTTATCAACTATAAATTGGTTAGTTTCCTCTAGGCTGAGGTTACAATTTTTAGCACCCTTAAGAACAATCTGCAATAGGTCGTCCTCATGCGAAGCTTGATCAACAGCTTCCAGCCTCTCTTTCACTATCTGCAGTATCGAGTTGCGGATACCCTTTTCTAATGCCCACGCATCTCTGTTATTTTTTGTGGGTAGATGCCTGCAAGAATTCATGGTCACGTCAATAAATAAATATATTCTAAAATTAGGCCATTAAATTGAACTTTTTAGGGAAAATGCAAAAGAAAAACCAAATTTTAACGTTTCTTTTAAGAATTAATAGCATTAATATTTAATATTAGATACGGTAACTAAGTTCAATATCAAATGACAAATATACCTCCAGTTTCCAAACGTAAATTAATATATGACAACTTCCATATTATTCGAGTCGACTACTGTTTAAGACTATTGAATTGTCTGACAAATTAATTTGATAACTCAATACTTTGTTAGACAATTGTACACTTGGTTATTTAATAAAAAAATTGAGTTAAACTATTCTGATAACTGTGGTCAAGAGTTGTTTATTTTTTACATTATTCCTCGTTTCTAAGGCTCACCTCATGCCTGGAATCCCTGTGGATAGACCTTTCTTGGACAAAGCCTCCTGAAGAGCTCTTAGTTTGAGGAAAATCTCTTCTCCTTTGGAGTAATTGCTTCCAAAACAGGCTTTTGAGATAACATCTCCAGAGAAACTTCTCATGCACTGGTCAATTTTTATGTCTGCAATTCCACCTTCTGTCTCAGTTATTCTGCTCTTCCATGACTGAACAATTGTGCTACTTGACTCAGAAATTAGGTTCGTCATTCCCTGAAATTATTTAACAGAGACCAATATTTGTGCTTTATCAGTCATGTCCACACAACAACGCTACAAGCAATTTAATTAGTTAACCATATTTGTTAACAACAATATTACTAGCTAGTCATGATTACATACCTTAACCTTCTCCATATACAATTCAGGAGCAAGGATTTTCCTCTGATAGGCCCACTTAGCTCCATTTGAAGTCAAAATGCCCTGGCCAAGCAGAGAACCGCGCTCCTTATGTTGATATGAAGGCTTCCCTAAGTCCAAGGATGTGTATGTTGTGATCTCTCTCAACGCATCAGCCTGGTTCACATACAATATCTGTGTGTTTCCAAGGGCAAACACATACATCTCACCTGCGTTCAAGTTTCACAAGAAGAAGATGATAATCTAATCAGACGCATGCCTGCATTTACAACACCAAATTTTTAATTGTGTTTTGTAATCAGTGGATGATCTAGACTTACCATATTGCTTCCTCCACTTCTCGAAAAAGGGAAAGAGAGCAGCAGCAGTGTTGTGGGAGATGGGTGGTTCATTATGCTCATTTTGAGTACTCTTGTGTTTTATGGATAAAGCCTTCTTGATCTCCCATATATTTCCAAATAGCAAACTGGGTGGAGGACCACTGATGCCTTGTGCTCTCAGCTTTGCTCGAAGCCTCTGTGGCTTCACCACCAATTCACTATAAAAGCGTGCCAACAATCCTAGAAAACCAGCCACAGCAAACCAAACCAATGCACTCATCACACCAACCTCAGCCTCCATGAGCATGATTTTGGTAAAGCTAGCTACTCTTGAGACATATATATATAAATTATGGGCAGCTGCAAAGTCAATGTGAATCGTGAAAGGACAACGAAACCAACTGCATCGGGTGCGCAGTTGGAATGTCATTTCCAGGTTGACTACTGGTGGACTAGCTATCGGCGCCCATTAATGCAACTATGAAAAAATTGTATTAAAATTCTTTTATTATTTTTTTTATAAGTTTATAATTTTATAGAGCTTTTTTACAAGTTATATTATGTAATTTTATTAAAGGAAGTGATCAACAATTCAACATATTCATTTGGAAAGGAAGGACCACTTTAGCATTATTTCCACAAAACTAAAGCTAAGATTGAGACATGAAGCAAAAAAGTTGAACATTTGGTTTCACATATGACATAATCATGCATGCATCCCAAGTCTTCTAAGTCATTTCATCATGTTATATAATTATTTACTTAATTAAATCTTTTCAATAATTTAATTTATTAAGAGTTAGAAATTCTTAAAAATTTTCTTAATTATTAATTTTCATTAGTAAAACAAAACGAAAGAAAAAAAAGGCACAAATTGACTTGCTTCTGGGAAAAGCATTTGCTTTTGGTGGATGGGATTGGATACTATAAAGAGATAGGATAGGATTAATTTTTACTTTACGTGCATTTGAGTTGCTTTTGGGAAAAACAGGACTGCATAAAGAACCAGAAAACACGAGATAATTTTGGTGTGAATTTGTCTCATGGTGCTCCTTGGGTTTACATTGTATATGACCGTCCGGAACGATTAAAAATTATTAATATAACTCAATAAAATATTAATTAAAATAATTAAATAAAATTCTTAAATAAAATATTTATTTATTTAAAAAATAACTGAATCGGTATATACCTTAAGCTAAAATATCCTAAATTTTAAATAATAAAATATTTATTTAAAATCATACTTTTTATAGTAATAATAATAAAATATATTTATTATTCAGATTTTTTAAAGATAAATATTAGATTTTAGAAAATAAAATTTAATTTTTAAGATTAAGTATTAATTTAATATAAATATAAATTTAAATATTTTCTTAAAATTTATCAAAAAGTCTGAATACTCATAATCATGTATACTGTTATAAACGGAGCTTTTCCACCGATTTAACTTTTAACTAGTGACGTACCCACTTCAAATTGCATGATTGATTTGGCCACAAAATCATTGGTTAAGGTTTTGGCAGCCTCTTATTTGGCAGGATGACGGTTTTGAAATAACTTACCTTAAGCAACATTTAGATCAACATGTGGCATTAGCTTTTGTATGGTCAAAAGCTCATTATTTGGCAAACAATAATTTACTCCCATGATGGCTATATTTTATTGGTTGATGGCTAATAGCCCTCTACAAGCCGAAGCATTGTAAGTGTTTTGTAAATTAATTTGTTGCAATTTTTTATATCAGGATCAACAATTATAGTAAATTATTTATAAATAAAATAAAAATATCTATATAACTTCAAACTATTGAGTGAAATGCTTCCAAAGATTCAAGGGTTGAAATTTAAAATTTTCTTCTTCTCCAAACAACTCCTCAACGACTAAGGACACCTTATTCCAATGGATGCACTGGAACTGCTAGATTCTCTATCAAAAGAGATGAAGAGAAGTAGACCAAATATTGGAGATTGAGAAAGCGTAACTTTCAAAGTTTCAAATTTCTCTTCCCATAAGAAAAAATGAAAGTGTGAATGAAAATTATATTTAAAAAACTTCTCAAATTCTAAGATTTGATTGGTTTCAATTCTTTACATAGTACATAGTAAATATCCAATAAGTAATACACTTTTATAACTTGACAAGTTAACCCTTAAATACGATAAATAAGGTTTAATAGACTTTGCACAATTGAGTTGCAACAAACCACATTGAACATATTTAATACTTTTAGCATCGCATGTCTATTTATAATTACATATCTAATATGAATCAATCAAGTATGTGTCTAATGTCAATTTAACAACATATAGGACCTTGTTGATATTTTGATTCACACCAGTGTTGCCGCGTGGATTGTGGCATGAAGTTTCAGGTTGATGCGATGTAGCATGGATCCAATTGCACCATGGCGTGAACTCTTTGGTTCGCAGTCGGTGACTCGACGCACTCGGTGCAGTGGTCGCCTTTGGTGCCACAGCGTGAGCCAATGTTCTGCACAATTAGATCTCTCTCCACATTCATCCATACGCTATTCTCTTATATGAATCCATTATCAAAATGTCGTTAGTGTTTGACCCATTAGGTTTTCGGATATGTTGACAGTAAATCTATTATCAGACCATCCAATTTCACAAGTAAAACGTCATGCACCGATATCGATTTACTAGACATAATTGGCTTTAACAAAGCACCATACCTACCTAATTCTCTAAAAGGATCCAAAAACCCTATAACCTGTTCAGGTATAGTTACCATGTAATACAATGTCATGTCAGATGTTACATACAAGGTCTAGGGTTGGAATGTGTCTACCCTAATAACGACATATATATCCAATTCAAATACAAACAATTCTCTTTTATGAGCAATAACTTAGAGCCACTCTAAGTACTCTCACTCTTGCAAGTCTTTGAGCAATCATTGTTCAATCTTTTGTGGCATTAACTCCTTTTACTCGGAGTGATAAGTCTCACCTTGACATTACACCCACTCCTAAATTATTCACAACGTGCCTAATCACAATCATATGTGAAACCCCTTAAAAGTTCCAGACAAAAGTGTCAAAGCATGTCAATCTCTAGATGAGATGGCTATGTAAGTCTTATGTCAAAAGACCACATACAACTACCTTGATGGACCTTCCATAGACACTTAGGTAAACTACTAATGCGATTCCTTAGTGAGTTGAGTCTAGTGAGTCTATTCATATTCTAAATAGCTAACAATATTCTCCCTTGTTCTTACATAAGTATTTAATACTTAAATGTGTGAGAAACATGTTGTTGTGCTCTTATAACTAATACAAGTGTAAAACTAGTCTATCTGTACTGTAAATGTCCTGTCTCAATAATACTTTGATCAGGGATAGTTTAATGATAATATTTTATAAGTACTGATATCTGTCTCACATCTATATCAACACAATATTATCATAAGGACTTTTATCATATAATATAAATATGCAATCTGATCACAAAATGATAAAAGAGTAATTTTCTTTATTACTATATACATCAAATATATAATGTACATCAAATATACAATATGATTGCCTTTAGGGCACATATTCACTAACACAATTCAATGAAATAAACTCTTATTTCAGTGCTTTCACTTTACTCTTTTCTTTACTTATATCCATCTACTTCAGATTGTAACATATTATCAGCATGATTACTGAATAACAATAGCCGATAGATAAGATATTTTTGTTATATTATTTTTATTAATATGTTATATTATATATTATTTGATACGACTATCTTAATGAGTATGTTCTATGGTTGTCAATATGTTGGACCTTTTACATCAGAAAATAATGTTATATTCGAATATTAATTTTGTATCGTTATATATTATTTTACTAATCGTTCTAATCTAATGGTACTGACATATTAATTTTATATTCATTGTTATTGTTATTTTAAGTATTTATATTTATGAGTTATGATATTATATCAGTATCGTTAGATACAAAGATTTTGTAACTTGAAGATTACACAAAACCTGATATTTATGATTCTCATTCAAATATTATTTTAGAATAGAGGCTTAAAGCCATGAAATACGAAAACTTAAAGTTTTGTATTTCTCAATTCTTAAATTAGAACCTAAAGTTCTGAATCAATAAATATTCTTATTATCAATTTCATTAGATTAACCCTATTGTTATATTTATATTATCAGTTCATTTATTATTTATTTGGCCCCAACTTTAAGTTTTTGGTCGTAAGAAAATAAATTATTGTATGGCTACTAATTCAAGTTTTCTGACTGAGAGAAAATTATATTATTTATTTGTCGTGATGTTAAGTTTTTTTACCCTAATAAAATTTGTTTCGTCTTGCCTTAAGGTTTTTTGGCTATGATAAATTTATGTGAACTTGAAGTTTTAAATATATCGGAATTTGGAACATCATGTTTTACTTACATTCTTTTAATTTTAATTTTTGCATTGTAATTCATTTTGAATTAATATAATTTATTTATTTTATTTCTCTTTGTAAATTTATAGTTTATGGCTATAACAACCTATGCAAAGTTAATGTTTGAGTCACTTATGTATGATGGAGATAACTACTCAGAATGGGTTAATGATGTCATACTCCATATAGATTCCATATTCCATGAACCTTAGAGACACCATAAAAAATGGAAATACTACATTCTTGTAGGATTGGTCTAGAGCTATAATATTTTTATGTCATCATCTTAACAAAGCTTGAAATCTGAAAATATTACTACAATTGATCTATTGATCGTCGAAAGACTTTAAAGGAGAGATTATACTAGGGTTGTGGTAAACCAAATTTTTGAAATGATATTCTGGGGGTATAAGTGAAAGATTTTAAAACTTGAAATCGAGAAATTACGTGTTTTTTACTCGTATTGGATGGCACATAAGTTATGACGACATGTGCGTACGTAGTTGGATAATAAGGATGAATTTGAGAATTTTCTGAGTTTTGGGACTAAAAGAAATTGACGTGGATACGTTGATTTTTCGTCTTTAGTACCCAATGTTCATATTTTGAGTCACGTGAGTGTGGATTAGATGAGGATAGGTTGGCATCGAGATGCCAAGGTATCAAAATGGGATTCATGAAATTTGAATGTTTAAAAATTTCATTTGGACCCTGAAATCCTCAAATCTATGTAATGACATAATGGCGCAGGACATTCAAAAACATGTAGAAACACCCTTATTCACCAGAATTACATCGTTGCCCCTGCCTACATGATCCTTCAATTTCTAAATGAACCAGCCCTTGAGACCGGTGACAATGGAATCGTCTCACCACCACGATCAAAACCTCGGTGGCTGTTTCCCCATCAAGTGTCGAAAACAGCCGGATCGACGTCGTGAATGTCCATTGATGCTTATCACCGATCTTCCTTCTCTGGCGTCACCTACAACTACCACAGGTCGTGATCTCTTCATCTCGATTGGACGATCCCAGTGGTGGCCTCCGATCAGTCGTCCGACTCCTGCATAGCTGCTGAGTAGCCGCAACAATTTTCGTCACTCTGATGTCGATCTGTCCTTCTCGACATCATCAGCCTTTGTCATTGGTCAAGATCGATTAGTCTTGGCGAGACAATTACAGTGGTGGTCTCAGATTGTTGTGATTCATATTGGACCTTGGATAGGCCCATACTGTACACGAGATCCAAGGAAAACACAGATAAGGATCGAGTGTTAGGCCTTAGATGGACCTAGTTTTGTACACGGGATCTAAAAAACACTAGATTAGGAAATTGGTAAATGTGGTTTTCGATTGAATATTGTTGAGTCATCGTGAAAAATGATATGATTGTTGGTTGAACGGTTGTTATAGAGGGTTATGAAACGAGTGTGGTGACGTAATTGCGAAATTGAAATGTTTGTATGTGGTTAGTGATTCTTTGTTGTGTGCTTGATTGATAGTGTTATAGAATTGAGTAGTTGTAGAATTTCCTACTGGACTGCGTTGTTCATACCTTTCTCCATAGGTACCAGAGGTCATACGTCAGGTGGTGATATTCTTGAGCTCACTTAGAGGATTCCGAAGAGTCTTAAAATTCTATTTGATGAGAAATGTAATAGATCAAAAATTGTAAATTATGACTTAAACATATTTTGGTTACTTATGTAAATTGAGAAAGACTTGTGTTTTATGAATGAATGCATTATTTAAACTTTTTCTTGAGTTTCTTTTATATTAAAATTACATATTTCACCCTTAGAATTCCTATATAAAAGGTTTTGGGGCGTGACATCATCTCTCTCGGTTGTTTTACTATTGAAGTTTTCTTTAATTTTCATGCCTACTCATGGTTGGTTAGAGTGATACAGGCCAAATCCAATAAGATCTTTTGGTTATTAAGAACAAGTTGCATTTGAAAGGTATTTGTTTCATCTTTAATTGATTTATTTGCATGCAAGAACCCTTATGTATTCTCTATGTGATGGTTAGTCTTTTATGGCTTATAAAATCCATTCAAGAGTAAGAATCTGATCCTACACAAATTTTATCTCATAACTTCATGAGATCAAGTAATACGTAAAAGTAAAACAAACAATATATCTGTTAGAGATATGCCCTTAAAGTAAGATATATTTCTGTAATTGTAAACAAGTTATGAATAAATTAAAAGTTTTTTTTTCTGTCAATCATTGTTATCTTTTATCTCTAATATACCATCAATGATCATGGTTCTTAACCTAGATTAATAATAGATTTTCTGATTTTATAAGGTGCTCATATATTGGAGATCCAGAATTCTATCATAGCTCGAATATAATTCATAAACAATAAACAGAGTTAGGCTCTCTATTTGGACAAGTTTGTTGTATCGTTTGTCTCCGTGGGGATGATGAGTCTTAAATCATTAAAGTGGAGACTTTAGGGCAAAGGCACTTGTGTATTGAGCCACGAGAAGTTTATGGTTCAGTGTAATAACCATTATTGTAAACATAAACTTCATACCAGAGTAAATTAAGCATACCTACCTTAATCTTGAGTGGATAGTATACCTCTTATTTGCAATCTGCATTCTTTAATAAGAATAAAAAGTAAGACTTTTATTATAAACATTAATATCTTGGCTAATTGGGATTGTTAGATCTATAAGACATAGAACAATATTCCATCGGTAAGGAATTCATAACTTTGTAAGGTTTAAGGGACACTACCTTTGAGGTTTTTATAAGGTCTTGAATGATAAATCTTGACCGAGTGTTTAACGAAGTAAGTTTATTAAACTAATTCATTCATTAAATGTAAAGTTGGTCTCAAGGGTAAAAATATAATTTAAGGGATAAACCAATTAATTTTAACCAACTTTAATTGTCGGTATCTTATGAGGGTATCTATGTCATTTTGTTACTCGACGGTTAAAACTTAAAGCAATTTAATTAAGTTTTCTGGTAATAAGAGCATTTAGTTCAAGAGTGCAACTCTAGGTGAATAGTTGAATGGACCAGAGTTAATGGACGTAAGCCCACGAATAAATGTTATTTATGCATAGAATTTAGACCCTTTCACTTATGTTTATTGTTAACTTTTTATCTTTTTATTTACGTTTTAGCTGTTTTTAGTTATGTTTTCTGATTTTTTTTTTTTTTTTTTTTTTTTTTTTTTTTTTTTTTTTT